>CM072813.1:39843894-40147884 GCA_036937905.1 Salvia rosmarinus
ATTTCAAATTTTTAGAACGGTGTACCGAACTAACATTTACATACCTTTTAGGTACAATATGCCGCCACGCACATCCGTAAATAAGAGAAAGGCAAAGGAGCTAACTCGTAGGGAAAACTAGGTTTAGCCTCGCCCCGAGGATCTATCTTGGATATTTAATTCACCATACATTGATTATATTCCTAGATCGCCTATTTAATTAATTGCAACACGTAGGGTTTTCTCATGTTTACCTTTGATCCGCTTGGGTCGAACGAAATGAACGGATCGAGACTCAAGCTTTGATCTTCCGGATCAGATCCCGCTGCCCAATCTCCAACGCCAGCGAGGACGATCTATGGAGAATGCTTCGAAAATCACCCAATACTCTCTCTCAATTCTCAAAATTTCCTCACAATAAAACTATGTGGTTCTCGAAAATTTGCTAGCTAATAATGAGCATTAACCTAGACTTTATCTCTTACCTTATATTTATAATGCACTACCTTAATCCTATAAGGAAAGGATCTATGCATATCCCATAAATATAATAATATCCTCAGTAGGATAAAGAGAATAAAATCTTGCCATAGAGAGCTTAAGTGCGCCGATTTTCCTTGGCTAAAGGGCCTCGGACGGGCCACCAGTGGATCAAATGCAAGGAATAAAGATGGGCCTCAAATAAATTAATTATCTTATGTTCAAATTTTAACATAAATTAATTTATAAACATTTATTCATGCCACTAGAGAATAAATCGCGACTTACCCTTTATTGCCGAAGGTGAGTCGGCTTGCACTTAGACATTACGAATCCCGTATTTAAGATATCGAACGTCCATTAATTATTTATAGCATTCGATCGCTTAAAATAATTAATAGCTTTAATTCCTTAAGTAGTACCACTCAACCTTATTATTGTACTTGAGCTAACTCAACCCGCAGGTTTAGTACAATAAACCTTTGAGCTCCTTAAGGGACGCCATCATCCTAAATGGATACGGTGACTGACAGATAACTAGCATGATATACAAGCACCGCCACCACCCAAGATGCGGAGAATATCAAGTTAGAACATATAACCTCACCCATAACAAGTCAAAGTGATGGTCAAGAACTCATACTCACCTAATACCTTATCGAGGTTTAGATCATCGTAAGTCACCGAGATCTAGGTTCTTCACTATGGTCGATAGAAGAACTCATCTCACCGTGATCCTTCAATACGCCGAGACGTGCACTGAATAGACAAGCAACCAAGTCAAGTCACTTCTTATCTATACCGCAGCCTATACCGACAACTCGTCCTCAAGTTGTCTCAACAGGAAACTTTTTATATCTCATTAAGTTTGACCAATCATACGGACTTCGTGATCTTCTACACACAAGATGATCTAACTTATATATGAGATAACGGGACATGATATATGCAATCAAGTATTCAAATCGATAGAGATTGTAATAGTGGTAACAGAAACATTGTATACAAGCTCAACCAAAACAAATTTTCAAGATACAAATCCAACAATCTCCCACTTATACTAAAGCAAACTTTTAGTATACAATGTGTCTCTACTAGCTATTACAAACAAAACCATCACTTTGCTTCTCCCACTTATACAAAAGTTTCCTTTCTAAGTGGGTGCCATCAAGCGCAATCCAAGTCCTCTAACGTGTCCGTCGTAGACTTTTGCGGCAGTGCTCTTCGTGAATGGATCCGCTAGGTTATCCGTCGATCAATCTTCTCAATCAAGACGCCACCTCGCCTAACGATTTCTCGTATGACATGGTACTTTCTCTATGTGTTTGGTCGCTTGTGGGTCCGTGGTTCCTTCGAGTTTGCATCGCACTCGAGTTATCACAAGAAACTATGATACTCTTGGGCAAACCAGTACCACATCTAGATCCATGAGGTAGTTCTTGAACCATAAAGCTCTTTAGAAGCCTCCAAGTGGCTACATATTCGGCTTCCATGGTAGAGTCCGCAATGCATCGCTGCTAGCACTCCGCCAGTGATACGGCTCCACCTCCCAAGGTAAACACATAGCCCGAGGTGACTTTTTCTCATCACGGCCGCTTGAAACCGAGTCTCAGATAACCCAAAGGCATTAGACTATCTCGCATGGTAACCAGCCTATAATCTCGAGTCCTTTTCGTGTACTTGAGTATATGCTTTATCGCAGTCCAATGAGCTTGTCCGTGGTTAGATCGATATTCAGCTACTATGCCTACCGCATAGCGTATATCGGGCCTCGTGCATAGCATTGCATACATGAACTTCCTACGGCGAAGCGTAAGGAACTTGTCTCATTTCCTCTATCTCCTTTGCGGTCATAGGTGATGCGCCTTAGATAAAGGAATGCCATGTCCGAAAGGTAGCAATCCTTTCTTGGCGGTCTCATACTAAAACGAGTAATCACAAGATCAATGTAAGACGCCCGAGATAAGCTCAATATTTTCTTCTTGCGATCTCGTAAACCTTGATCCCAAGAATGTACGCCGCATCTCCTAAGTCTTTCATTTGAAACCGATCGGATAACCAACTCTTACGCCCGATAATGCCTTCACGTTGTTGCCAACTAGAAGAATGTCATCTACATAAAGTGCAAGAAATACAACATCACCGTTAACATCTAACCGATACACACAACTCTCGCTAGCAACCGGTAAATCCATAGGACTTTATCACCTCGTCAAAGCGTAAGTTCCATGATCGGGAGGTTCGCTTAAGTCCATAAATGGACTTCTTAAGCTTCCATACTACATGCTCTTCACCCTTTACCACATAACCTTCGGTTCTTGTCGATATAGATGTCTCTACCTTCCTCAAGGTAATCTGCTTAGAAAAGCGGTTTTAACATCTATTTGCCAAACCTCTAGGTTCGTGGCTGCTATGGCCGTAAGAATTCGATGGACTTGAGCATTGCTACGGTGCTAAAAGGTCTCATCGAATCGATGCCCTCAACTGAGTGTACCTTTCGCCACAAGCCCGGCTTTAAAAGCCAAACCTCTCCATCGTAATCTCTTCTTTGATATCCACTTACTACCTACGGCTTCCTTGCCATCCGGTAGAGGTGTCTTTCATATACATCCATAGCCGTTATGGACTCCATTTCTAAGTCCATAGCGGTGTGCCATGATCTTGCATCAATGTCTCAGATCGCCTCCTCAGATGTCCACGGGTCGATTATTGCCTGCTCGCTTCTCGACTAAACCAAGATTCTCCCACCAACATAAATCGCTCGGGTCGACGATCAACCTCCCACTACGACGAGGTTCTACTGTGCACTATGGCAACGGTGGGAGCAGAAACTTGCGGTTCTCTATCTTGCACAACATGCCGGGTAGGTACCACTCAGACGGTCGGTATCTCCAATGGAACTCAACCCACTTCAATTTCTTGAAGTATCCGTGTCGATCCTCCCACTAGACTCGACCCCTCTAATCCAAAGGATAGATTAAAGAGAACTGGAGCTTGGAACAGTGATTACCAAACATTGAATAAGAATAATTAAAGACTTCAAACTAATACGTATCGAACTTCGATAATTCAGACAGACTCAACTGTCAACATTAACATACAATACTATTCAGAATATGCAGCGGAAAGCACGTGAATGCATATATGACGATATGCATTCAAGGGTTCTTTCTTTCAAACATAATAAATATTCAAAAGACTTCTGACTACTCAACAGCTCTGCTCCATCATCATCACTAGCTCAATCTGCACATTTAAAACAATATGCGGTGAGTACAAATAATGCACTCGATGGCTCATGCCAAAATAATTTATCAAGTTTAAATTACTCGCCCATCACAAGAATACACGAGGTTTTAATTTGAAAATACTCGTGTTTACTAAATATTTTCTGTCATTTTCCATAAATATCGCTTGGCCAAGCATTTTCCACGTATGTATGATCCACATCCACCACAATAATTCATCCAACAATAATTCCCGCGCTGGAGAGGAGGCCTCCTCTCACAGTCGCCATGACCGGCCGAGTACCCTTTCAGCACACAGTCACAATTAATCAGTGCACAAAATCCAGGCCATCTCGGCACAGGATACGAATTCTCCATCATCCTTGGGGGTACTTCCAAGAATACGAATTCAAGCATGTCATAAAGTGGGAGCTACCCAACATTATGCATCAACAATCATGGATTGGATACATACATAAAACATAAACATTTTGGGCAGGTAATTAAATAAATCAGTTCATAAGTATTTGCTTGCAATAAAGCATCATAAATAAATTATTTGGTAAAATTCTACCAGTTTGAGTATAGTAAAGCCCACCTTTACTTCGGAACTTCGAATTTCACTATGCGTGCTCTTCTTCTCGTTGCGAGTGAACTTCACGTCCCACCTTTACGCAAAAATGTACGTTTAGTACGTTGGCACGCTTTTCGAGATTTTCAAAGTTCATTCAACTTTGATAATTAAATTAATAATTCGAAGTCTTAATAAATTTTAATACGTCGTTTTAACGCGTATTTCAATAAAATAATTCTCGTACTTCGAGAGAGACATAATATGATATACAGTCTCATTTTAACCTTTTAGGTTAAATATTTAACGTATAATAACGTTATTCAATAAAATGATTTCAATTATGAAATCTTTTCTCACAATTGAGATATTCAGATAAAAATAATACGTTTTCACAGATTAGAGTATTTAACTAACGATTTAAGACGTCACTTTCGAAAGTCAACCATTTTGACTTTTCTTATTAAATTTTCAATAAAACACATTTTAATCAATATAAATTAATTTTCAAACGATTTCTTTTCATAAAGCTTTAATCTTCGATTTTTCACGCAAATCGATAAACTTAATTAATATTTTCTTTCAATATTAATCTTTTAATACTTTAAGCATTATTTATGCTTTTAACGTTATTTAATATAACGTTTCTTCGTAAACATAATATTCTATGTTTAATAATTCTCAAAAAAAAAATTTATATGTCTAAATTAATTTCTAGACATATAATATATTATTTCTTAATTAATAAGGAATTAAAATTCCTTATTCTCATTTATATAGCTCACTATTATAACACATAAATTTTCAAACTTTGTTCCAAAATTCCTCTAAATTCATATAGTGTATTATTTTACACTATGATCATTAATATGTATTGATATCACTATAGAAAGTTTCGAACACCACCTATACCCATACCATAGGTCACGGCTATTCTTAAAATTTCTCAAATAAATTCCTAAAATCCTAATTAAATTATACAAGGCCCCCAACATTAATTTATAACATAATTATAATCTAAAGTCCAACATATGAAATTTTTATCCCAAGGTATAAATGTTCAATGGTTTCGGTTCTCACCAACATCACACTAAACATTTTTATAAAATTCTAATTAAATTACACTATGCTTAGATACTATAGTGTAACATTAATACATCATTACATTAACTAAAATCAACTAAGTCATGCCTTAAAACTACCATGAAGTTCACGGCCCTTTCAAAATTTTGAGCATTAATGCTTCAAAAATCCTAGTAATTTTCATGTAATATACTATTAATACCCTAGATCATAATTATGTCATTACATTTCACAAGTTAAAACTGTACATCAACTTAGAAATTACTACTCATTTTCGGTAGTTTTAAAAACTAAACATAGGATTTTTATAAAATTCCCCAAAAATCATAATAAGCTTCTACTACATCATATATCATTATTCCATTCCTAAATCATCAAGAAAATTTTCGGTAACCATGAACTAATTTCATAGCATGCTTGAATAAATTTTTAAACATGATATATGCTTACATAAGATCATACTACACATATTTAATGAACAAGCTATCATGCTAGCATTCTTTCATAATTAATAACCATGCTTGAAACCTAAGATCAAACCATTAGAAATTTAAAACTTAGGGTATAATCAAGCTTGTTCGATCCCTAACCTTTTTAACGGCTTTGATTTTATGTAGGATGATTAGTGCTCAAGCTTTGGCTAATTGAAACTCAAGAACACTCAAGCTTTTCTAAGGGGAAAACTCACGGTACTCTTGTGTTTGGAGAGAGAGGAAAAGTGTTTGTGTTTAAGAAATATAACACTTAAGTAATGAATTAATTCACTCACTTCTCTCACTATCTCTCTCTCGGTCCTCTCAATTTCTCACAACAATTGGAAGCCTTTTCCAATTTGCTTTATGAGTCATCGATGAATTACATCATCAATACTTACTACATCTTACACCAATTCATTTCTTGGGTAAAACAATTCAATTCATTGTTTTGGAACACAAAGCCGTCGACCATGGCTTGCAAGACACAAGAATTATTTTGTTGAGTCAACATGAGTATGTCATGGTTCAAAAATATCTCTTACATGTAGTTAATACATGAATAAAGTTTTTGAACCAAACAAAATATATTTGACTCATTTTTCCTTCACTTGCGTCGACACACACACATGAGGAAGAGAAAAATCTGATTTTTTTCATTGCCTATACATGAATATATGTATCTTACACTCTATCCCAAATATTGATAATACATCATCAAGGTTGCATTAGTCAAAAAGAACGGCTCTCCTCACAACTTGATCTTACTTGTTCATTATTTGATTAGAGTATAAACTAGATCCCACTTGCATGAATTAAATCCACAACCTAGCATTGAGTACACAAAAATGGCGTGAACTAGTGATTCCAAATAGCTCACGGCTATTTCTCATTCTTAAGGGTTAATATTTGATTTTTCATGCCAATTATACATATATATCATAATATAAGTTTTAGATGATAAATTATTTCATAGGAAAAATTATTGGAATTAATCCATAGGTAGAAAACCCTAATTCTCGATTTAGGGTTTCGAGAATCATAAATAACCAAAATATTATTCCAAAATTTCTAGCATTAATTCAATGCTAAATAATATTCTAATTATATATAATAATCATAGGATTTTAAATACTATAATTCCTTGATCATTATACTTGATTCTCAAGTCGTCTCTAAACGTTAAATATCGACTCATTTCAAATGGTCTAAATAAAGTTGTAACCACTTTATTAAAATTATTCCAATAATAATGGAATTAAATTCTAAGCTTAAAAACTTAGAAAATATCTCGAGCATATAAATATCGATACGTAATCGACGAGAAATAATCTTGTTGAAATCGTTAAATATTCGTATTTCTCAATTCACATTTATTTGTGAATAAAACATAGGAATTTATTATTCCAACAATAATCGATATCGTTATTCGATAATTTAAATAATCAAATTATTATAATAATATTCTAATTTACGAAATTAATATCGTAATTAGGCGTTTAAATAATCGGGGTATTACATTCCACCCCCCTTAAAGAAATTTCGTCCCGAAATTTTTCATACCTCAGAAAAGATCGGGGTATTTTTCTTTCATTGCGTCCTCAAGCTCCCACGTGGCTTCCTCTTGTCCATGATGCTTCCACAGCACTTTGACTAGTGGAATAGATTTGTTTCTCAATTTCTGAACCTTGTGGTCTAGAATAGCCGTAGGTTCCTCATTATAGCTCATATCTGGATTGAGGATCACGTCATCTTGATGGATCACATGCTTCGGATCGTACACGTACTTTCTGAGTTGTGATACATGAAAAACATTGTGTACGTTTTCCAGACTTGGCGGAAGAGCCAACCTATAGGCAACTGGGCCTATTCTTTCTAGGATTTCATAAGGTCCAATAAAACGGGGTCTTAACTTTCCTTTTACTCCAAACCTTATAATCCCTTTAGATGGAGAGACCTTCAAAAAGACTTTATCTCCATTTTCAAAATGTAGCTCAGACCTTCGCGTATCAACGTAAGATTTCTGTCTATCTTGAGCTTCTTTTATTCTTTGCCTAATTTGGCGAACGATCTCAATCATCTCGCTTATAGCGTCAGGCCCTAAGATTCTTCTTTCACCCACTTCATCCCAGTAAAGCGGTGATCGGCATTTTCTTCCATATAAGGCTTCATACGGGGCCATATCGATCGTCGCTTGATAGCTATTGTTGTAGGCAAATTCGATGAGAGGTAAAACCTCTTCCCATTTTGCACCTCGATCCAAAACTACAGTTCTCAACATATCTTCGAGTGTTTGGATCGTCCTTTCCGATTGTCCATCGGTTTGAGGGTGAAAAGCTGTGCTGAAATTTAATTTCGTGCCCAATTCTTTTTGCAAGCTAGTCCAGAATCTTGAAGTAAATTTTGAATCTCTATCAGATGTGATAGTTTTCGGTACTCCATGCAGGCGTACAATTTCATTTACGTACAGCTGGGCTAGCTTATCAGACCCGTGGGTAATCTGAATTGGCAGAAAATGTGCACATTTGGTGAGTCTGTCCACTACTACCCATATAGCAGTGTTCCCTCTTTTAGACTTTGGTAAACCCGTAACAAAATCCATAGCTATATCTTCCCATTTCCACTCGGGTATTGCCAAAGGCTGTAGCTTTCCGTAAGGACGTTGGTGTAATGCTTTTACTTGCTGACAAGCAAGACAGCGCTCTACAAAAGAGGCTATGTCTCTTTTCATACCTTCCCACCAGAACTTTTTCTTCAAGTCTTGGTACATTTTTGTACTTCCTGGATGGGCTGTATAAGGTGTGTCATGAGCTTCACTCATGATTTCATTCCGAAGATCGTTGTTGTCTGGGATACACAACCTTCCTTCAAATAATAAAGCATTATCTGGTGCTTCTTGAAAATTCTTCAGTCCTTCCGTCCTTACCTTGGCTCTTGCTTTTTCTAACTTTTCCTCCATCCTTTGTCCTTCAATGATTCTTTTCCTTAAATCAGACGTCAAAGTGAGTGTAGCAATACAACTCGTGATCGTCTCTGGTTGTTCAATCAATTCAATCTTCATCATTTCAAACTCTTCAATGAGTTTTTCTTCATTTGTGAGGAGACATCCCAATTTGCTTTGACTCTTACGACTCAAGGCATCGGCTACAACATTCGCTTTGCCCGGGTGATAGTTTATACCACAGTCGTAGTCTTTTACCAATTCGAGCCATCTTCTTTGTCTCATGTTTAGATCTCTCTGCTCGAAAAAGTATTTCAAACTTTTGTGATCGGTAAAGATTTCACATCTTACTCCGTAGAGATGATGTCTCCATATCTTTAAGGCATGCACTACTGCTGCTAGTTCCAGATCATGAGTTGGGTAATTCAACTCATGCGGTCTCAATTGTCGAGATGCATAGGCTATCACTTTTCCATTTTGCATTAACACACAGCCTAATCCATTTTTGGAAGCATCTGTATAGACCACGTATTCTTTATCTGCTTCTGGAACTGCTAATACAGGGGCAGTAGTTAACTTTTCCTTGAGCGTCTGGAAATTCGCCTCACACTCATCAGTCCATGTGAATTTAATTCCTTTTCTGAGTAGTTGGGTTATTGGTCTTGCTATCTTCGAGAATCCTTCGATGAATCTTCGATAGTAACCTGCCAATCCCAAGAAACTTCTAATTTCATTTTGTGTCCTCGGCGATTTCCATTCTTGGACTACTTCTACTTTGGCCGGATCAACTTTAATCCTTGGTGACACAATGTGTCCAAGGAACATTACTTCCTTCAGCCAAAATTCACATTTGCTAAATTTAGCAAAAAGCTGCTCAGCTCTCAAAGATTGCAGTACTGTTCTGAGGTGTTCCTTGTGTTCTTCTTCATTCTTCGAATAGATAAGAATATCGTCTATGAAGACTAAGACAAATTTGTCTAAAAATGGGTGGAACACCCTATTCATGAGATCCATGAATACCGCCGCGCATTGGTCAATCCGAATGGCACAACTATAAATTCATAGTGGCCGATCTCGCTCGAAAGCGATCTTTGATACATCTTCAGGCCGCACTTTAAGTTGGTGATAGCCTGACTTGAGGTCGATTTTCGAGAACACGCTAGCTCCTCTTAGCTGATCAAACAAGTCATCTATCCTTGGAAGTGGATACTTGTTTTTGAGCGTCATTTTGTTCAGTTCTCGATAATCTATACACATCCTCAAGGAACCATCCTTTTTCTTTACAAATAACACCGGTGCTCCCCAAGGCGAAATACTAGGTCTGATAAAACCTAGGTCCAACAGCTCTTGGATTTGGATTTTCAACTCTTCCAGTTCTTTCGGAGCCATTCGGTACGGTGCCTTTGACACTGGAGCCGATCCGGTTCCAAGTCAATGGTAAACTCAGCTTGTTCATCGAGGTAATCCTGGTAGATTTTCAGGAAAAACATCTGAAAATTCTCGTACAATCTCTACATCTTCAACTTTTATCGTTGTTCGATCTTCTCCGTTTAAATAAACAAGAAATGCATGGCATCCTTTCTTGTTTATCATACTTCTGGCCTTTAGCGCGGATATAATCGGAATTTTCTTTCCCATACTGATTCCGTAAAAGCTTGTAGCTTCTTTTCCAGGAAAATGGAATGAAATTTTCCTTTCTTTACACAGGATTGTAGCATGATTTTCAGCCAACCAATCCATTCCCAAAATTACATCCACATCACCCATGGGTATTATGTTTAAGTTATTCGTCAGAACCTTAAGTGATCCTAAGTTCAACTCTAGGTTTGAGCAAATATGAGTAACAGTCATAATCCCTCCTATAGGTGAAGAGATGTTCATATCCTGGTTTGCTTTCTCAGATCTAAGTTCCAATAGATCTACACATGTTCTTGCTACAAAAGAATGTGATGCTCCCGTATCGAACAAAAGTATAACAGGTACGTTGAGAAGTGTTCCCATACCTGCCAGGTTTCCCTGGTTTTGTTCATTTTGCCTCCGTCTGAGCATATGCTCGCTTGAGCCTACCGAGGCCGACGGGCGCCTGTCTCCGTTGATTCTGCTGTGGCTGCTGCTGTTGGCGTCGCTGCTGATTACGCCGCTGCGGTGGTTGTCGTTGCTGTTGTTGTTGAGGCTGCTGCCACTGTTGTTGTGGCGGTTGTTGCTGCGGTTGAGGCTGGATAGCCTTGAGGGGTTGGGCATTGCCAGGCTGATTTGGCCTTCCCACTGTCCCCGTGCGTATCCCAGGGCAACTATTCGCGTAATGTCCCTTCATTCCGCACTTAAAGCAATTTACCAGATGGCAAACTCCTTTATGAAACTTCTGGCACTTTGGGCAAGGAGTTGTCCTTACTACTCTTGTGGTCCTCCCATCGGAGGGGAAAAGACTGCCTTTTTCCATCCCTGCCCTTGTGGTACCGTGTTTCCGTGCCACGGCCGTTTGTTATTCGTATTACCAAAACTTCCCCGGTTAATGTTACTAAAATTTCCTTCCCACTTTCTCTTTCCTTTGTCCCCTGTATTTTGTGTCTGGGTTTGAGTTGTCTTCTCTTACGCATGGTCGCCTCGATGTCCAAAGCTCGTCCGAGAGCTTGATGTAAGTCGATCTCCATGACTGGCTAGAGACATTCTTATCTCTGACCTCAATCCAGACCTAAACTTTTCTGCCATCTTCTTATCCGTATTCACCTGATCAGGGGCATATCGGGACATATCGCAGAAAGTGCGATCATAATCTGTTACGGACATCTTTTCCTGTTTCAGATTATAAAATTCTTGTTCCTTCCTTTTTCGATAACTTTTCGGAACGTATTTCTCATACAGTTCCTCTTTAAATTCTTCCCAAGTGAACTCATTCATGTGATCCTGCTGTAAAATCTTTCGTCGGGCTTCCCACCAAAAGTCGGCAGGTCCTGTCAGTTGAAAGGTAATACAGGACAGCCGTTCCTGTGTTGTGCATCGAAGAAAATCAAATATCCTTTCCATAGCCCTTATCCATTGCTCGGCATTATCTGGGCTCCCTTTTCCATCAAAGGATGGTGGGTTCTGTCTAAGAAATAATTCCTCGATCCTACGATCGGGTGGAGGTGGTGGTGGTTGGGGTATATTCGCAGGTTCTGGTACATGAATTCTTCCTCTGCCTCTACCTCTACCTCTTCCCCTTCCCCTACCTCTTTGTGCAGGATCCCGTCTTGGCGGCATTCTGTTGTTTAAACATACAATAAATATTGAAAATCATTTTCACAATTAACATATATAATATCATCATACAATTTCTTTTGTAAAGCAGCTTTAAACCAAGCTATTCATCACAATATCATTTCTGCCGCAAAAGCCCGCTTCGGGGTTATCATATATACATCAGAAAATTTGTGCCTCGAGGAGGACTATTCTGTACAAACAGTTAATACAAAAGGGATAATGTACAATAGATGGCATCTCAAAAGCTTAACCCGCATCGAACAACATACGGGATTACAAGATAATACAAAATACAAAGTTCACTTCCCTTTTTAAAAACACAAAAGCAACCTACACACATACTGGACTATATACATACGGACTAAAACCTAGCTAAACAGATCAACAGGTGTATCACTCATCATCATACTGATCCTCCTCAGGATCCTCCTCATCGTCTGAATCGGAGTCATCATCCGAATCATCGTCCGAGTCGTCCTCACGGCGGCGCACTCTGGACGGTCCTGCTCCGTCATCCCCAACCATAGGAATGTCGCGGATCGGACTGAAGTCATCACGATCATCAGAGACCCTCATCCCGGCGCGTGCAGCCGGTGCGGCTCAGCTGGCGGTGCCGGCGCTGTCATAGGCGGCAAGATAGGAAGCGGTGGGTGTATGGGGTGTCCAATCGACAGCGGGGGAAACACTGGCATCCCCAATGCTCTGGGCCGAGACGCCCTGGTCACATGAGCAGGTCGGTCACCTGCTTCCAAATCTCTCGGAATCACGGGATCAACCACTCGAGGAACCTCCAAGTAGAGCCACTCCGGTGACTCGTCACGCCATGTATATTCCCTCGGAGGGAGGTACGGTCCTCTCGGGGCTACCCCGTAGATACTAAAGACGTAGGTCAGGTGGCTCACAAATCTCGGTAGATCTGCTATCAGGTCGTAGTCACCACCATATCGGAAGATGTAATCTCCCGATATCTCCCGTGCATAGTCTTCCCAGTCAATCGGTAGCCGCATCAGAAGACGCTTTACGCCATCGAAGTCCGTCACCCCATGCTCGTGCGCCTCCCTCCAATGACGAAGGTAGTGCATGAGGAACTCTCCAAGATCATCTCCCCAGCACATCTGATACTCGCGGTACCTATGGATGATCTCTGCAGGGGTGGCACTCGGTCCAAGCCTCCGTCTAGTGGTGTGTCGAGTCCTGGCCATCTGCCACAGACAAACGAGCATAAGACAACTAAATAAAGATAACCGATGCATAGATAAAAATAAACTTAACGCATCTAAGCAAATAGGATAACTGGACAGGTCTATAAAGCAGATAAACAATCCAAACACATCTGATAAATAGATAATTGTTATATGGAAATTGTTCTCATATACAACGCACGTTGTAGCTTTCCTACCATACTAGGAAACATACTATCTAGCAGCATAAAAAAAAAATCTTATCATATAACTAAATTTTAGTTCTATAAAACTATGAGCTAGCTTCTGCTGGCTCTCACGATTTCTGGAGAAGGAAACAGGGGATCTTCCCTTCATAAGAAATATAGCACAGTCCGTTAGAAGTACGTAGGAGAAAACCATACGCAAATCGGAGTCCAAACGAAGGAGAACGGTCCAAAACAAAATCACCGCACGAAGCAGTTTGCCTATGCCGAGGTAAACTGTCCGGGGTGGACTGTACTGATTCTCGTGAATTTTGGAGAAGGAATCAGGGGTTCGATCCATCATAACAAATAAAGTAAATTGCGTTAGGAGTACGTAGGCGAAAACCGTTCGTAAATCGGAGTTCAAACGAAGGAGAACGGTCCAAAACAAAATCACTGCGCGAAGCAGTTCGCCTGAAGCCGAGGTGCCGAGGACGAACGCCGAGGCCGAGCTGCCGAGGCGAGGTGCCGAGGCGAGGTGCCGAGGTCGAGCTGCCGAGGTCGAGGTGCCGAGGCGAGCTGCCGAGGCCGAGGTGCCGAGGTGGAGCTGCCGAGGCGAGGTGCCGAGGTCGAGCTGCCGAGGCGAGGTGCCGAGGCGGTGCCGAGGCGAAGCTGCCGAGGCGAGGTGCCGAGGTCGAGCTGCCGAGGCGAGGTGCCGAGGCGAAGTGCCGAGGCGGCGTGAGGCGAGGTGCCGAGGCGGTGCCGAGGCGGCGCCGAGGCGGAGCCCGAGGCGAGTGCCGGCAGAGTGCCGAGGCCGGGCGCCGAGGCGGGCGCCGAGGCGGAGTGCGAGGCGGAGTGCCGAGGCGGAAGTGCCGAGGCGGAAGTGCCGAGGCCGAGTGCCGAGGCGGAAGTGCCGAGGCGGAAGTGCCGAGGCCGGGTGCCGAGGCGGTGCCGAGGCGGAGGTGCCGAGGCGAGTGCCGAGGCGAGTGCCGAGGCCGGGTGCCGGGTGAAGTGCCGAGGCGGAGTGCCGAGGCCGGTGTGAGGCGAAGTGCCGAGGCGGAGTGAGGCCGTGCGGGCCGAGTGCCGAGGTGAAGTGCCGAGGCGGAGTGAGGCCGAAGTGCCGAGGCCGAAGTGCCGAGGCGGAAGTGCCGAGGCGGAAGTGCCGAGGCGGAGGTGCCGAGGCGAGGTGCCGACGAGGTGAAAGTTTGACCGAGTCAACGCCGAGGTGAGAAAAAAATTTCCGAGGTGAAACTGTACTGACTCTGGTGCATTTTAGAGAAGGAATCAAGAGTTAGGTCCTTCATAAGAAATATAGTACAGTGTGTTAGAAGTATGTGGGCGAAAACCATGCGCAAATCGGAGTCCGAACGAAGGAGATCGGACCAAAATAAAATCACTGCGCGAAGCAGTTCGCCCTTGCCGAGGTGAAATGAACGAGGCGAACTGTACTGACTCTAGCGAATTTTGGAGAAGGAATCGAGAGCTCGGTCCTTCATAAGAAATACAGTACAATGTGTTAGGAGTTTGTGGGAGAAAACCATGCGCAATTCGGAGTCCGAACAAAGGAGATCGGACCAAAATAAAATCACTGCGCGAAGCAGTTCGCCCTTGCCGAGGTGAAATGAACGAGGCGAACACCAAGTAAACGCCCAGGTCGATGCCAAGGTGAATCAATTGAAGTCGCGCAATGCCGAAGCGCTCAACTGGTCAGCCGAGGTGACGAGGTAAACTCTGGGTTGACTTCAAACGAGGTGGAAAGCCTTAGCTTTTCAATTTTGAGATCGATTCTTTTGTTCTCGAAAAAAAAAAAAGGAGAAGAGTTCGTACATTTGTCCGTCTATGTTCTTTTCAAAGAGGGATCATGCATCTTATTTCATCTATGTTCCATTCGGGATGAAATAGGCATTAATCAAAATCAACATTGAGAAATGATAAATAAATATTTTAAAAATGACGAACATAGTTCGTTTTAAATATACGCATTTCTTGCGAAAAATTTTCAATCATTAATCAATAAATAATCATGGTTATTTACAACCTTTCTCATTTCATTTGTCGATAATGTTCTATCAACACAAATTATTTGTCGATAATGTTCTATCGACACAAATCAAATTCATAAATCTCAAACTTTTCTTTTTCAAAGAGGAGAAAATAATTTACCTTTTTCCCGGTTGAGCTGGATGTGATGGAGTGTTGAGCGTAGTCAGATGATTTCTAGAAGTCTAGTGACTCAATCTAGACTTAACTTTTGAAAGAAAATTTTAGGGTTCAGAGAGCAATAGGCTCTGATACCACTCTGTCACAGCCCCTCTAATCCAAAGGACAGATTAAAGAGAACTGGAGCTTGGAACAGTGATTACCAAACATTGAATAAGAATAATTAAAGACTTCAAACTAATACGTATCGAACTTGATAATTGAGACGAGAATCACGACATTAACATACAATACTATTCGAGAATATGCGTGGAAAGCACGTGAATGCATATATGACGATATGCATTCGGGTTCTTTCTTTCAAACATAATAAATATTCAAAAGACTTGACTACTCAACAGCTCTGCTCCATCATCATCACTAGCTCAATCTGCACATTTAAAAACAAATATGCAGGGCTGAGTACAAATAATGCACTCAGTGGCTCATGCCAAAATAATTTATCAAGTTTAAATTACTCGCCCCATCACAAGAATACACGAGGTTTTAATTTGAAAATACTCGTGTTTACTAAATATTTTCTGTCATTTTCCATAAATATCGCTTGGCCAAGCATTTTCCACGTATGTATGATCCACATCCACCACAATAATTCATCCAACAATAATTCCTTGTTGAGAGAGGCCTCTCTCACGATCGCCATGATCGCCGAGTACCCTTTCGGCCTGCAATCGCAATTAATCGGTGCACAAAATCCGGGCCATCTCGGCACGACAGATACGAATTCTCCATCATCCTTGGGGGTACTTCCAAGAATACGAATTCAAGCATGTCATAAAGTGGGAGCTACCCAACATTATGCATCAACAATCATGGATTGGATACATACATAAAACATAAACATTTTGGGCAGGTAATTAAATAAATCAGTTCATAAGTATTTGCTTGCAATAAAGCATCATAAATAAATTATTTGGTAAAATTCTACCAGTTTGAGTATAGTAAAGCCCACCTTTACTTCGGAACTTCGAATTTCACTATGCGTGCTCTTCTTCTCGTTGCGAGTGAACTTCACGTCCCACCTTTACGCAAAAATGTACGTTTAGTACGTTGGCACGCTTTTCGAGATTTTCAAAGTTCATTCAACTTTGATAATTAAATTAATAATTCGAAGTCTTAATAAATTTTAATACGTCGTTTTAACGCGTATTTCAATAAAATAATTCGTGTTTGAGAGAGACATAATATGATATCTGATCTCATTTTAACCTTTTAGGTTAAATATTTAACGTATAATAACGTTATTCAATAAAATGATTTCAATTATGAAATCTTTTCTCACAATTGAGATATTCAGATAAAAATAATACGTTTTTCGCGTATTAGAGTATTTAACGAACGTATTTCGTACGTCACTTTCGAAAGTCAACCATTTTGACTTTTCTTATTAAATTTTCAATAAAACACATTTTAATCAATATAAATTAATTTTCAAACGATTTCTTTTCATAAAGCTTTAATCTTCGATTTTTCACGCAAATCGATAAACTTAATTAATATTTTCTTTCAATATTAATCTTTTAATACTTTAAGCATTATTTATGCTTTTAACGTTATTTAATATAACGTTTCTTCGTAAACATAATATTCTATGTTTAATAATTCTCAAAAAAAAATTTATATGTCTAAATTAATTTCTAGACATATAATATATTATTTCTTAATTAATAAGGAATTAAAATTCCTTATTCTCATTTATATAGCTCACGGCTATAACACATAAATTTTCAAACTTTGTTCCAAAATTCCTCTAAATTCATATAGTGTATTATTTTACACTATGATCATTAATATGTATTGATATCACTATAGAAAGTTTCGAACACCACCTATACCCATACCATAGGTCACGGCTATTCTTAAAATTTCTCAAATAAATTCCTAAAATCTAATTAAATTATCTGAGGCCCCAACATTAATTTATAACATAATTATAATCTAAAGTCCAACATATGAAATTTTTATCCCAAGGTATAAATGTTCAATGGTTTCTGTTCTCACCAACATCACACTAAACATTTTATAAAATTCTAATTAAATTACACTATGCTTAGATACTATAGTGTAACATTAATACATCATTACATTAACTAAAATCAACTAAGTCATGCCTTAAAACTACCATGAAGTTCACGGCCCTTTCAAAATTTTGAGCATTAATGCTTCAAAATCCTAGTAATTTTCATGTAATATACTATTAATACCTAGATCATAATTATGTCATTACATTTCACAAGTTAAAACGTACATCAACTTAGAAATTACTACTCATTTTCGGTAGTTTTAAAACTAAACATAGGATTTTATAAAATTCCCAAAAATCATAATAAGCTTCTACTACATCATATATCATTATTCCATTCCTAAATCATCAAGAAAATTTTCGGTAACCATGAACTAATTTCATAGCATGCTTGAATAAATTTTTAAACATGATATATGCTTACATAAGATCATACTACACATATTTAATGAACAAGCTATCATGCTAGCATTCTTTCATAATTAATAACCATGCTTGAAACCTAAGATCAAACCATTAGAAATTTAAAAACTTAGGGTATAATCGAAGCTTGTTCGATCCCTAACCTTTTTAACGGCTTTGATTTTATGTAGGATGATTAGTGCTCAAGCTTTGGCTAATTGAAACTCAAGAACACTCAAGCTTTTCTAAGGGGAAAACTCACGGTACTCTTGTGTTTGGAGAGAGAGGAAAAGTGTTTGTGTTTAAGAAATATAACACTTAAGTAATGAATTAATTCACTCACTTCTCTCACTATCTCTCTCTCGGTCCCTCTCAATTTCTCACAACAATTGGAAGCCTTTTTCCAATTTGCTTTATGAGTCATCGATGAATTACATCATCAATACTTACTACATCTTACACCAATTCATTTCTTGGGTAAAACAATTCAATTCATTGTTTTGGAACACAAAGCCGTCGACCATGGCTTGCAAGACACAAGAATTATTTTGTTGAGTCAACATGAGTATGTCATGGTTCAAAAATATCTCTTACATGTAGTTAATACATGAATAAAGTTTTTGAACCAAACAAAATATATTTGACTCATTTTTCCTTCACTTGCGTCGACACACACACATGAGGAAGAGAAAAATCTGATTTTTTTCATTGCCTATACATGAATATATGTATCTTACACTCTATCCCAAATATTGATAATACATCATCAAGGTTGCATTAGTCAAAAAGAACGGCTCTCCTCACAACTTGATCTTACTTGTTCATTATTTGATTAGAGTATAAACTAGATCCCACTTGCATGAATTAAATCCACAACCTAGCATTGAGTACACAAAAATGGCGTGAACTAGTGATTCCAAATAGCTCACGGCTATTTCTCATTCTTAAGGGTTAATATTTGATTTTTCATGCCAATTATACATATATATCATAATATAAGTTTTAGATGATAAATTATTTCATAGGAAAAATTATTGGAATTAATCCATAGGTAGAAAACCCTAATTCTCGATTTAGGGTTTTCGAGAATCATAAATAACCAAAAATATTATTCCAAAATTTCTAGCATTAATTCAATGCTAAATAATATTCTAATTATATATAATAATCATAGGATTTTAAATACTATAATTCCTTGATCATTATACTTGATTCTCAAGTCATCTCTAAACGTTAAATATCGACTCATTTCAAAATGGTCGAAATAAAGTTGTAACCACTTTATTAAAATTATTCCAATAATAATGGAATTAAATTCTAAGCTTAAAAACTTAGAAAATATCTCGAGCATATAAATATCGATACGTAATCGACGTAGAAATAATACTGTTGAAATACGTTAAATATTCGTATTTCTCAATTCACATTTATTTGTGAATAAAACATAGGAATTTATTATTCCAACAATAATCGATATCGTTATTCGATAATTTAAATAATCAAATTATTATAATAATATTCTAATTTGAAATTAATATCGTAATTAGGCGTTTAAATAATCGGGGTATTATAAACATCTTTGCTTGATACTTTATTAATTGTTGTAGAAATAATAAATTTCTTTTGAAATAGAATGCTACTAGAAGACGAAACCGAACATGGAAGAAAGAGCAAGTCAAACCACTCCCAAAACCTTCACGAACAAAACCTTCATGATCGTGAACCTCTCCCGAATGTAAAAAATTGTAGTACTTTTTCTTAATGAACCCACCTAACTTCACGGTGGCGGTCCATGAAGCGAAGGAGTGGTGCAGATGTGGAGAGAATCTTTAAGTTTTGGAATGCAATGATCAAGAATGCTTGTTGTGTATAAACTTTCTTATGAAAGGACCCGAGACTTCGGTGGGAGGCAGACGGAAAACCCTCACTCCGAACAAATGGCGAACTTCACTTGGGAGCAGATTCAAAGAAGAATCAGACGCTAAATTTATTCATGGCTATAGGAAACATAAGGAAATTGAATTCATGAATCGAAGCAAGGAAATAGAATCGTGGTGAGTGCGATCGGGAATTACGCACATTATCTCGATATGCACCATAAAGGTGAAAGCAGGATGAAAAGATGGTGAGATGTTTCGCTCAGATTCGACACGAAATCGAATTATTTTGGTGCTCAACCACCCATGTCTTCTGGAGACTCTTGTCGCACGTTAGATATGGAATGGAAATACAAGCGGAGAAAACTGCTACCGAATTGAGTACTGGTGTACCACAAGGTTGTGTTCCATCAAAATCCTCCCAAATGGAACAAAGATATAAAGGAAAAAGAAAATGGGAAACCAGAGGAAATCCGAACAAGAGACCATTTCAAAGGCAGGGACCAATGGCGTCAAGATCATTCCGATCGCCAACAACTGGACAGACATTCTCTTCTTCGAACCAGATAAGGCCACCTATGTGCCCCCAGTGCAATCATCCACATTTCGATCTATGTAGAAGCGGTAGCAACACTTGTTATTCATGTGGACAATTCGGCCACTTTGCTTCTGCCTGTCCGTATAGACAGAATGTGGCTGGGAGAGGAGAAAGAGTGAAATCTTATCGACCTGTTCAAACGGTGAAAGCAATGACCGGGTACTCACAACCACCCCGTTATCAACTCCCTCCACCACAAGTGACTACAATTCCGAAACTTGACTCCATGATGCACCGTCTCAATCTCTACAAATTCAACCTCAACACCAAAGGGTGCATGCGATCTGAAACAACCGTAAAAGAGTGCGGAAATCGGCGGTATGGCCCGGTTAAAGGAGTACTGTTATAGTTTTGTTTGATACGGAGCATCGCGTTCCTTCATTTCTCTGCATGTGTAGATAATCTTGAACTTCCGTAGAACAATGAAGTAGGTTTAAAGTGATGACTCCAGTGGGTGGGCGACGGTAGTTGATCAAATATGTCTAACGTAGAATTCGAGTTAGGATTACTTGATTAAAAGCTGAATCATTCGCTTCTTATGCATGTGGGATGTAGATATTATCTTGGGTATGGATTGGTTAGCGGAGAATTTCATAGCGATTCGTTGTGAACAAATGAAAATCGCATTTCAACTACCGGAAAAAGAACCCGCGTGCTTTTATGGGATCGATGAGAGAAAAGAAGGTGCACAGTAATATCGACTTTACAGTGAAAGATTGTTAAGATGTAACGAAAATCGTGTTTATCTCGTATGCTAAGTAAGGAAAACAAGAAGGATAGAAAGATTGTGATGTGTCGGTTGTTAGGAATATCCGGATGTATTCCCGGAGAAATTACCGGTGTACCGCGGATCGACAATTGGATTTTGCGATCGATCTAGAACCGTGGTCGCACCAATCTCAAAGCGGCGTGTCGGATGGCTCAGGAAGGGCTGCAAGAGCTGAAAGTTCAATTAGTGAACTTTTGGACTTAGGATTCATTCGACCAGCGCGTCGTCACAGGGGCGCCGGTGTTATTCGTTAAAGAAGGGCGGCACCTTAAGGATGTGTATTGACTACCGAGAATTGAACAAGGTGACGTTGAAGAACAAATATCCACTTCCTCGAATTGATGATTTATTTAACCAATTGAAAGGAGCAAGGGTATTTTCGAAAATTGATCTAAGATTTGGTTACCATCA
The DNA here is from genome assembly GCA_036937905.1 of Salvia rosmarinus. NCBI lineage: Eukaryota > Viridiplantae > Streptophyta > Magnoliopsida > Lamiales > Lamiaceae > Salvia > Salvia rosmarinus. Next base: position 39,865,555 of record CM072813.1, read on the forward strand.
AGTGAAGATAAAACCCGAAGATATCCCGAAAACCGCTTTTAGGACCCGATACGGACCCTGCGAATTTGTAGTGATGCCGTTTGGACTGACCAATGCTCTGGCTATGTTCATGGACCTCATGAACCGTGTATTCCATGAATATCTCGATAAATTTGTGTTAGTGTTTATCGATGATATTACGATCTATTCAAAGAGTGAACAAGAACACGAGGTACACTTGCGGTTGTGTTGGAAAAGTTGAGAACATAGATTATATGCTAAGTTTAGCAAGTGTGACTTACGGCTAAAAGAGTGAATTTCTTGGGGCATATAGTTTGGTGAAGGAATTAAAGTGGATCTGCTAAGGTCAGCGATCTGAGTGGAAATCGCCTCGACTCGAATGAGATTAGTAGTTTTCTAGGCTTAGTCGGGTATTATAGAAGATTCATGAAGGATTTTCTAAAATTGCTAAGCGATGGCGCAATTCTTTGAAGAAAGGGTAAAATTTCAATAGACCCGAGAATGCGAAGACAGGTTTCAAGAACTCGAAGAAAGATGACCAACGCCTATTCTAACAATACCGATCCGAGAAAGATTATACCATATACACGGATGCGTAGAAATGGAATATGATGCGTCTTAATGCAAGAAGGAAAGGTCGTCGCATACGCTTCACGACAGTTGAAGATTCACGAACACAATCATCCCACTCACGATCCGGAACTCGCGGTGGGTCCACGCATTGAAAATTTGGAGACATTATTTATACGGATCAAGATCACGAAATTTTCACGGATCACAAAGTTTGAGTATTTCTTTGAACAAAAGATTTAAATATCGACAACGAAGATGGCTCGAGTGGTTAAAGACTACGATTGCGAGATCAAGTATCATCCAGGAAGAGCTAACGTCGTTGCGAGCATCCCGCGAGGAAAAATCAGGAGAGATTAGGGACTCTTTTAACGGACCAAGAAGAATTGTTAAAAGAATTTGAAAGAATGAAGTTGGAAACTATTTGCCTCCCCGAGACATTCAAGGAATTGTAGCGTCGTTAGTGGTACTTCCGGACTTGAGAACTCGTATAATTGAAGCACAAAGAAGAGATGAACAACTTGAAACTCTGCGAGCAAAAATCAGAACGGGGAATCTTCCGGATTACCACGAAGCGGGCGATAATGCGATTATGCTTGGTAATCGCATATATGTACCTAACGATGCAGAATTGAAGAATGAAATTATCAGTGAAGCTCATAATGTTCCATATGCTGCACATCCCGGAAGCACGAAGATGTACCAGGATCTCAAACAGAAGTTTGTGTGGACAGGGATGAAACAAGATATTGCATCCTATGTCGAAAGGTGCTTAGCATGTCAACAAGTAAAAGCTTTGCATCAAAGACCATATGGAAAGTTGCAGCCTCTTGAAGTTCCAGAATGGAAATGGGATCACATTCAATGGATTTCGTAATTGGATTACCTAAGTCAGGCAGAGGAATCTTGCTATATGGGTAATCATTGATCGTTTAACAAAGAGTGCTCATTTATTCCAATTCCGATAGCGTATGGAGGCGGATAAGTTGGCACGATTTATGTGCGGAAATCGTTCATCTACATGGAGTGCCGATCTCAATTACTTGGATCGTGATGCTAAATTCACCTCTCGGTTTGGACTACTTTTCAAAAGAATTGGGTACTCGATTAAATTTTAGTACCTCTTTTCATCCCCAAATGGATGGTCGGGCCGAGAGAACAATTCGAGACACTAGAAGACATGCTCGAGCAGGTGGTGCTCGATCGAGGAGATCAATGGGAACAAGTTCTACCATTGATCGAATTTTCTTACAACAACAATTATCAGCTTCTGATCGGCATGGCTCCTACGAAGCACTTTATGGTAATAAATGCGGATCACCTCTGTATTGGGATGAAGTGGGAGAGCGAAGATTCTTGGCGGGAAGCGATCGAAGAAATGGTCCAAATTGTACGACGGATAAGACGAAGAATGAAAGAAACTCAAGATAGACAAAAGTCTACGTTGATAATCGTCGTACAGAATTGAAGTTTGAGATAGGGGACAAAGTTTTTCTCAAAGTTTCCCCAACCAAAGGAGTCACCGTTTTGGAATAAAAGGGAAACTCAAACCAAGATTTCTTGGACCTTACGAGATATTGGAACGGATCGGGCCTGTAGCCTATAGGTTAGCGTTGCTTCCAAACTTCGCTAACGTACATGATGTTTTTCATGTGTCTCAGCTCAGAAAGTATGTTTAGGACCCACAACATATTCTTCATTACGACGAAATAGTTCCTGATGCTGATTTAAGCTATGAGGAAGAACACAGATGTATTACGGACCGGAAAGAACAAAAGTTAAGGAATAAAGTTATTCCTTTAGTGAAAGTTCAATGGAAGCATCATGGTCCAGAAGAAGTGACGTGGGAACTAGAAGATCAAATGAAAGAAAAGTACCCCGACGTATTTAATAAGGTACAAAATTTCGGGGACGAAATTTTTTAAGGGGGAGGGAATGTAGTAGCAGGAAATCTTATAGTAATTATTAAAGCTTAATTAGGAATAATTAAGGGTTTAAAAGCTATTTAGGCCCTAAGAATTTATAAAATTCAATATAATGAAATATTAATCGGCATGAATCCAATTAATTTAAGATTTGAACATATGAGATTGGAAAATGTAGAGATTTATTAGAAATGAGATCATTTGTGATAAAAAGTGAATTATGTGAAATAAATGAATTATTATGATATGTGTGAATGAAAAATGCTATAAATTAGAAATTTAGCTATAAAATGCCTTAATTATTTTTATATGGATAGTTTATTATAAAATGAAATAAATTGTTATTCAAGCTATTAATTTGCTTGAATAAATTTATTTATGCAAATTCTCGAAAATTTAGAAGTATTATAATAAATAATTGAATTTTAACATATGAAATGATTTAAATTATGCTATATGAATCTAAATTAAATTTTGAATATAAGTTGTATTATAAATTATCATAGATAGAATTCTATTAATTTAACTATGATAAAGTATGAAACTTAGTAAATTTAGAGGTGCAAATATAAGGTTATTGAAATTAGTGAATAATTATATTGAAATTAGGAGTAAATTCAAATTAAATGCAAATTCATTATCTAGAAATATGTACACACAATATAAAACACTTCCAACCTATTTCTTCTCCAACTTTTCGGCACTTTCACACACTAACACACACAAATTTTTAATTTTCAATTTTAATCCATAATCAAGGGTGGAATTAAAGGATAATCACTCCTAGCAAGGTAATTACTTCATTTAACCAAAGTTTTCATTGTTTAAATTGATGAATATCATGTTTGGGCACCTTAGGATTTTTGAAAATTATGAAGCATGGGATTATGGTTTATTTGTTTAAATTTTGTTATGTTTATTGATTTAATTATGTTTATGAAGCTTGATTAACATATACTATGGTTTTAATTTGTTTAAATTCATGAAGATTAAAAATTCAAGAATTATACCTAAACCCTAATTTTTATATATGGAGCATATGTTATGATATGATGGAATTAAGCTTAGATGTATGCTTAGGGATGATTATAAACATCATATGAATGAAGAAATTAAAAGTTAAATTATGTATGCAAAATTGGTTAAATTTTGAAAGGTATAGAGTACATGAACTTAGGGATTTTAATTTTTATTGATGAATTTGACATGATATTCATGCTTGGGATATGAATAATGTATAAATGAATTTATAGGTATTTAATTCAACCATATACTAATAGCCTCAAATTTTCGAAAATGAAGGGTGTTTCAAGAACTTTGATTTCTTAATTTTATTTGATGTATTTGAGTTGATATTTGAGATCTATGATAAAATAATGCTTAAATAGAATTTATAGGAATTTTTGAATATAGGTATCAAAAGTTAGAAAAATTGAAGTTTAGACCAAAGTTATACTTATATGTGATATACTTGATCTATGATTGAATGGATCATGAATTCATGATCATTGATGTTAATTGAGTATAATTATAAGATATTTAATGTTAAATGGGTTGTAGATATTAAAAATGTTGAAATGTATAAATATAGTTAGCAAAAGGGCCTTAGGCGATTAATGTTGAAAGGAATAATATTAATCTTGTTTAAAGTTCTTAAATGTATGTTTGAGAATGTAATGATAATATTGGAGAGTTTAGGATAGTATTGGAGTAGTTTGGTGTATTTGGGCTATACATATTACAGATGTTACTCTGCCGAAATTTCAATAGAATTTGATATTAATAAGATGTTTTAGATTTTAATTGATCATTAATGATATATATATTTAAATTAGTAAGGAAGATTACTAAATTCAATAATAATTTTATGTTATAAGGATCAAGCAAGGGAAATCGGGAAGTAAAGAGCGAGGAAACGAACCTGTTGGATTAAACGTCGTCAGGTGGGTAATGCGTTACAAAATTTATTTTGAAGCAAAACTTGTGATATTTTATGAGCTTGTTTTATTATGAATGCGTTTTAATCACCATATGATGATTATGTTAAAATGAATGTTTTACCACATTGTGGGTATGACGACGATGTACCTATCTACGGTAAGAAATTGTTATGTACTGTGCACAGGTAGATGGCTGTGAGCTTACACATTTAGGCCGGCCATGGTACTGGAGAGGAGGCCTACTTCCATTTACCGTATGACGTAGATAGGGTATGACCGTAGTTGTGATCCTTCGGGACCAACTCGGGTATGTTTTGCCGGTATGTTTCAAAAACAAAGTATGGTGATATGTTATTATGAGAAAAGTTTCTTATGATCCATCAATTAAATTGATTTCATAACTGTAATTTGAAAGAAATGTTATTGAATAAAATCGATAAGATTTGAATATTATACTGGCATTATCCACTGAATACTTTCTGGTACTCACTCCCATAACATGTTTATTTGATGTAGGTTGAGTAAGAAGAAGATGTGGCATGGAATTGAGCTGAATTGTCGTTTTTGCTTTCTTACTTTAGATAGTTATGTCTGAATATCATGTCTTCACACATGATATTCATTACTCTTCCGCTGCCAAAACTTTGAAGTTGTGAAACCGTGCTCTTGATAACCCTTGTAAATATTTCAAAATTTCTACGCATGTATTTTTGAGGTGTGTTCTCGTTTGTGATTATTCTTTGTTGTTGAAATTTTTTGAGTCTGGTTGGCTTACTCCATTTCAAACTTTATCTTTGTCTATTTGTTTCAAAACCTTAATTCTCTAAATCACTTATTCTTGGAAGATTATTGTTAATTAAACTAGTCACGGCTTGATTATTTAGTTAAATAAGTAATTAAATAGTCGGGTCGTGACAATGATGTTGTGTTATATATGTACTCTGATGTTGATGTATTCTTGTCCCTTATTTTGCTTTCTGATTGGGAACAAGGTTCGTTATGTTATTATGTTGTGAATCTCGATATGAGCATGCTATGTGGTTGACCGATCTAGTCAACAGGGTGTAATGCTATTTTGCTTTCTTACATTACTTATTATAAATCAAGATCACATTCATTGAAGTTATGGTGTCGATATAATTCTGTTGGTGGATTGTTTGCTTACCCCTCCCCTTCAGGATATGTCCTAGTTATAGAGGAGATGCTGCCCGATTTTATGATCGTATCTTCTTATTATGTATGCTTTATGTATCCTCTCCCTTCTTCCCCGCTTCTTAACCCCCACCCCTAATCACACCCCGATATTCGTGCATTCCCTCGGGAATTGGGGCGTGACAGTTTAATATTTTTCGATTTTGTTATCATTTTTTTTATAGAAGATAAAGCATGTTCTTGTCAATATTATTTCATATTGTTGTTTGTTGATGTGTTAGGAGCATATAGAATAAAGATAAGAATTTTTGAATTATTTCTCCTATTTATTTGGTTAGGGCCAAAATATATATATAATTTTAAAAAAATATTTTGATTTTTTTTGTTGAAAAATAGTTGAGGTATAGTGTTTGATATATGATATGAACATCATATATTAATCTTGAAATTATTGAGACACTACTCTTATTTTTCCAAGAGGACCGAAACTATATACATATATTTAAGATTTATTTGATTTTTATTTGTTGGAAATAATATGATATATGATGTTTAGAAATAATATGAATCTATTATGTTTTGTTGGGAATTTATTGAACACATATAATTTATGTGTGAGGACAAAAAGAATTCCAAGCATTTAGTTCATATTATAAATATTTTGTTGATGTTTAAAGTTAATATTCCATATTTATTGCATATTATAAACATGTTGTGAAGTGGGTAGAATCTATTGAGCATATATGTACATATAGAAATTTTCCAAAAATAAGCATGTAGTACTAAGCATATGTTTTAATTTTAATGTATGATATGCGATGATATTTCATGTTTAGTATATGATATGAGCATGATATGATTTTTGTGGAATTTATTAAACATCAATGTTCAATAAATTAAAAATACCGAAAACTATATGCTTGTCAACTTATGGTTTAAAATTTTATTTGATGATATTGGGTTGGTAATTAAATTCTTTAGTATGATAGGAGCATAACATGATTTATTGGAATTTATTGGATACTTATGCTAATTATTGCTAATTATCGAAAACATAGTAAAATGGTTAAGTATGAGTTTAATTTTAATGGTAAATGATGCTATGGCAGTTAAACTATAAGCTTGGAATGAATGATTGTGATTGTGATGAATGAATGGAACACTCATACACACATACACAATAGTTTTGTATTATATTATAAATTAGGGTTTTCTAATGCTTTAGTATGGTTTATGTTGTGTATGGTTATGGTTCCTGTGAGAATAGAAATAAGTGTATGAAATATGAATAGATATGTAAGTCTAGCATATCTTTCATATTTATGTATACAATCAATTACTATGTTGCACGTATTAGTTTAGCACATATTTCATCTTTTAAGTAGCACATATGCTAAATATATTAGTTTAGCACATCTTTCATTCTTGATAACACAAGAATGGTTCTAGTCTTTGCACAATAATTCACGTAGCACACAAAACACAAAGCGTAGCACAATTGAAATTAAATCTCAACCATTGATCCAGCGAATCAAAGGCCCAGATTCATTCCTATTTCCTAACAAATTATTCATTCTTACCTAATCCATCTCCTGGTGTTATATGGTTATATTTATGTTGTGCCGACAAACAAAACCCCAAATGTAAATAACATAGTACTTTATGTACGAGAATCCAAAAGAAATCGACCAATTTCGACAACTTAAGAAGGAATTGATGGGAATCCAAATTAGACACGAATTATGGTTTTCTATTAATAATAGGATACTCAAACGTGAGTTCCTAAGTTAAAGAAACCAAAAGCCGAGTTACAACGTTAATACTCAACAACGACAACTTAATACGATATTAGATCGAGCGTTAAGATAACTCGTCAACAAATAACGATTATATAACTTACATAATCTCCGACGAGTTAAGAGAAACAAACAATGTCGAAAAGTGTAAGCTATGATTCAAACATAAGAGGTCAATCCTTATGTCTCAAAGGATGAGTTAGTATTCACAAAGAACTTAGTTAATCTCTAAGTATTTACTTACGTGATAGTATGGGATCACTTGAATCATAAGTCAACATTCCCTTTCATTCGTCATGTTAATACGACAAGCCGTCAAGCATAACCTAGTAGGAAGTAACTATAATTGTTAAGTCTAGTTAGTGGCTTGAGAATATCCAAATATACCAATCATAACTTGAATACTCATAATCTATAACGTAATAACGTTTAGAAGAACACTAAGGTTAGAGTCAATGATAGACTCGAAGTATATGACTCATAAGTTGAGGTTCATCTATGAATGATGAAGTAATATAGTTTGTAAATTGAGAATGTAAGGTAATAGAAATTATCTTAAGACCATCACATGAAATCATAAAGAAACCCTAATTGGGAACTTTAAGTCGTAATTTATGAACGACCCTCGATCAATAGAAAGAATCTAAGAAATGTTATTTTCTTATGAAGGGATTGATCGTACTTAGTTGCCGAGGAAGGACACTCACACCCTGCCCCGCTTAGAAAATATAGCTTCGGACTAACAGGTGGGCTCTTTTGAAACAAAATGATATGCATACTTCAAATCACGTTTTACAAAAGCTTTATGAAATATTATTGCATGAACTGTTATTGACTGCCAAATGTTTAAGTTTTGTTGTGATCATATTTGAGGTTGGTATATCAAACGTGGTATGATAATGTGTTAGTCCACCAACGATAAAAAAGGGTAACGATTGGATCCGACTTAGTTAAGGACTAACTCGGATTGTGTACACGTATGACTGTGTGTTAAGGTTAGCTACCTCGATCGGTCATGGTGACTTTGTGTAGGTGGCCACCTCCATAGTGCGCGAATGAATGAATGAATGAATGATCAGATATGGAACAACGTGGATGAAATAGTCCGGTCGGATACTTCTGGAAAATGATAAAATGTTTGATAGGCACGAGTCTTTTTAACTGAAATCCTCATGCGCTATTGTGGGCAGTTCAATACTTTACAAAGAAAATGTTTTCGGCAATGAGTCCACTGAGTACTTTTGTACCAGCCTGCATCTCGTTTTGATATGCGGGTTGGCGAGATTGACGATGAGTGCGAGGTGGTGCAGAGTGGCATGTGTTTTGTTGCTGTAGTAGAAAGGTTTCTAGAACCTTGGGCATGTATCGTCATATGCATGTCCATACGTTTATTGCTGCTTAACTCTGATATTGGTTTGGTGCCTTTGATTATAACTGTGTTTCACTATCGCATTGAACTTGAGGTCGTACCTCGTTCCTTGAATTGCGCCCTGATTGGGTTATATTTTGATGTTGAACCTTTTGACAAGTCCTTATGTGACTTGGGTTTGTATTGAAATAGATTATTCCTTTAAGTCTATGCTTTTATTCATAGTTTAATGGTTAATTGTATTAATTAGTTATGTATATATCCGCTGCATTATTATACTAGTGACGATCCTTATGATCCGTACTTCCTTGAGAAGTCGGGTCGTCACAAAGTGGTATCAGAGCACTTGTTCGCTCTGAACCCTAGAAACCATTTCCTTGAATCCTAAGTTGAAAGTTGAGTCTAGAAATTATTTGTGTTTGACTGCCACTGAACTGCACTTCATCGTCGTCCTGCTCAACGAAGAAAAAGGTAACTATCTTCACTAAAAGTTATTTTGGAATGATGGAAGTATATGAAAAGTGAAATGGACTTACAATATTGCTATGTTTGAAGGTTGAAATATATTTTGGAAAATGAATGTTTTGAAATTGAAAAGTTCTTTCAAAATGATTGGTCATTAGTTTGAAGAAAGTTGCAAACTTTAGGGGTTTGGTAAGGGAGTAATATGATGATACTTGATTATCGCAACATATGTCATGATATGTGTTTACTGCTATATGCAAATCATATTAGAAGCAGGATGTAAATGAGTATGTTTCCCTATGAGAACATAGACTCTTAAGACGCATGATCCCTTTGCGCCGAACGTAGTATGAGAACATAGGGTATCCCTGATTGTACTGAATACTAAGGAAGAGCGAGAAAATAGAAATTTTAAGAATCACAATCGAGCGGTTTGAGGAAAAGAACGCGACAAATCTCGATGACGAGCGATTGTTAGCGGAGGTTCGTATAGTTATGAGCCCCAACCTCTTCACGCCAAGGAATTCCGAACACCATGCGTGTTGCCTCTATCGTGGCAATAATGAAAAGAATCAAAGTATAACGTTAAGGAGTATAAAATAAAGATCAAATTGTAAGTACATTATAGGAGCGATTATGATCGAATGTTATGATGCTAATTGAAATAAAGAATCCAGAACCCAATAAGATAGGGTGACCACTTAGCCTTTACCAGAAAGTTAGACATCGAACGTTTATTCTATCCCAAGGAACCATGCAGTCTCTTCCCAGAGACCAAACCATGAAAGTAGTTTCATAAGAACTTAGGAATATAAGATGGTTCGGACGGTTTTTACGACTAGGTTCTCTTTATCTTCTAGAGTCACACCCGAGGAGATGGTATACTCCTACCGTTCCTCCAGATGTGCCGAGGAGACGACCTCAGCGAGTTCTTGGCACACTTCAGACGTCGTTGGGCATGCTGCACATGCCGTGGTACATCGTATTATGACGATGTGCTTGATCGATCATGAGGCGCCATCCGATTGGGCGGTATGCCGAGAGATATCGGAGGATTATATCTATCGGCCGAGAGAGCTTGAACGGAGGTGGACCTACCTCACTTTGTTAGCCACCTGAGCTATGTATTCATGGTGTACGGAGCTGCATCACGTGGGCCGTATCTTCCCGAGCGGGAATAAACTTGGCGCGATGAGATTCCAGAGTGGATCCACCCAAAGGTGCCCCATTTGGCAGCTGACGGACCCGTATTCTTGCCTGGCAGTGGCAGGAACATGTTCGAGGCTGGACCTTTCCGTCCCCGACAGCTCACCTTTCCGGTCCTACCACCAATAGGGTTCCATCCTCGTCATTGCCCGCCCAGACCATCGTCGCCGATCATGCCATGCCTGTACCCACCTCTACCTGTTGGCTCTCCCCCAATCCAGCCCTGCATGCACCTGTTTACCATGATTCTGTGGAGATTGAGGATCCACGTGGCCTAGCTGTAGGCACCGTGAGAGGAGCCTGTACTCGTCTGGCTGCTACTCCGTTCCCAGCCACTGCTTTTGAGGAGGTCATGGCCGAGATCCGCCGAGACCTGACTGCTATGGAAGAAGCAAGGATCATTAGAGTCCGAGAGCCCATGGTTTCCGCACTCGAGAATGAGGAGGAAGATCCAGCAGAGGATCCGGAGGAAGATCCAGAGGAGGACCCAGAGGAAGATCTAGAGGAGGACCCAGAGGAAGATCAAGAGAAGGACGCGAAGGAAGATCCAGAGGAAGACCCTGAGGAGGATCTGTCAGCTGATGATGAGATGGAGGGAGTGGATAGTTCCCATACTTCCAGTCCTGATTCCGACATATGGAGCCCTGTCTACACCCCTGGCGATCATGGATATAGTTCTTATCACTAGATAGTATTTTTGTCTATATACCTTGTATATCTTTTAATGCATGCGGAAACGATGAGTCGTTTCGACATGAAACCCTATTCTGATGCCCACGGTAGCGTTTAGATTTTTGCACACACCATGACTAGGTACACGGAGTGATGCTGATAATTGTTTTTGGGCATCATACTCTGTACCTGGTATTTTGTAAATCTTAAAAACGCTGATAAAGGTCCTCGTAGAGGCAATTGATGTGATATGATGATAGCTCCCCGAGAGCCTTTTATTTTGATATTGTGATATGTGGTGTTCGATAATATGCTAGATTATATTCATAATTATATATACATACCATGCTGATATATACATTGATCCTGATGGATAGTATAAGAAGATATTTAATTGCGTATCTTTATAAAGGATAGGATGCTGCCGAGAAGAAGAAATCGTGAGGTAACACCTAAGAGAAAACATCCCACCACCACCACCACCATCGACGAGGCGGATTGAGAAACTATTCCTCAGGCAGAACCCGTCCACTTTCAACGGGACTGGGAATCCCGTGGATGCTGAACTCTGGATTTGCGCACTAGAGCGAATCTTCAACTTCCTGCACTACACCTCGCAGGAACGCTTGTCATGCGTGGCCTTCCAAATGACCGGTGCCACCGACTTTTGGTGAGAGGCAAAGAGGAAGACTCTATCTGAAGAAGAACTGGAAGGATATACCTGGGAGGAATTCAAGGAGGAAGTGTACGAGAAGTACATTCCTAAGAGCTACCGAAAAAAGAAGGAACATGAATTCTATAATCTACGCCAAGGAAAGACGACGGTCACGGATTACGACCGTGCATTCTGTGAAATGTCACGGTATGCGCATCAACTGGTCGACACCGATGAAAAGAGGACAGAGAAGTTTCGGATGGGACTTCGCCATGAAATAAGGGTTTCACTAGCTGGCCACGGATATCTGACTTACCGTGAGGCCGTCAGTAGGGCATTGGACATCAAGGCTGCCTTGCCCGAGGATAGGAACATTGTTGTGCATCCGCCGAACCACCAGGGGGATCATGGGAGGAGGAAGTGGGAAGGACCCCACCAAAGTCAAGGATCCAACACTGGCAAGGCCGACAGGAGGCCATGGCAAGGGAATAACGTGCCATCTGGGCACAGGCAAGGAAATGGACACCCCATGGTACCCGCACCTGGTGGGTAAAATCAAAAGTTCGTGAAACTCCCCGTGTGCCCAAGGTGCCATAGGAGTCACAAAGGGGCATGCGCATTCACGAATGATGGATGCTTCAGGGTGGCCAGAAGGATCACTACTCTAAGCACTGTCCCGGGGTACGCCAAGGAGGAAATGGTCGTCCTAATGTGCCTAACCGAGTCCAACAGGTCCGCGCTATCCAAGCTCAACAGTTTTAGCAACAGCCCCCGGTTCAGTACTTTCAGCCGATCCAACGATCCTATCAACCACGACGACAACTACAACAACAATACCAACAACCGTCGCAGCAATAGCAGCAACAACAACAACAACAACAACAACAACAACCACCACCGCAAGCTAGGGACTACGCCCTCAATCAGGAAAGAGAATTCCCACAGGAGCCTCCAAGGAACCAAGGAAACTTGGCAGGTATGGGAACACTCATCCAATTGCCTGTTATCCTACTATTTGATACTGGCGCCTCGCACTCTTTCATTGCTGAAGCATGCGTAGAGAACTTAGGACTAGATCCTAAACGCGCTGAACAAATCATGAGAATTTCTTCACCAGTAGGAGGCATAAGTGTTGGATTTGTATACTGAAAGCAGTTTTGATTGAGCTTGTATACAATGTTTCCTGTTACCACTATTACAATCTCCTATCTGAATTAATTACTTGATTGCATATATCTGTGTCCCCTTATCTCATATATAAGTTAGATCATACGGTGTGTAGAAGATCACGTAAGTCCGTATGATTGGTCGTTTAATGAGATATAAAAGTTTCACAACGAGACAACTTGAGGACGAGTTGTCGGTATAGAGGCTGCGGTATAGATAAGAAGTGACTTGACTTGATTGCTTGTCTATCTTTGTGCGTCTCGGCGTATTGAAGGATCACGGTGAGATGAGTTCTTACGTCGACCGTCGTGAAGAACCAAGATCTCGGTGACTTATGATGATCTAAACCTCGATAAGGTATTAGGTGAGTATGAGTTCTTGACCATCACTTTGACTTGTCATGGGTGAGGTTATATGTTCTAACCCAATATTCTACGCATCTTGGGTGGTGGCGGTGCTTGTATGTCATGCTAGTTATCTCAGACAGTCACCGTATCCGTTTAGGATGATGGCGTCCCTTAAGGAGCTCAAAGGTTTATTGTACTAAACCCCGCAGTTGAGTTAGCTCAAGTACAATAATAAGGTTGAGTGGTACTACTTAAGGAATTAAAGATATTAATTATTTTAAGCGATCGAAATGCTCTAAATAATTAATGGACGTGCGATATCTTAAATACGGGAATTCGTAATGTCTAAGTGCAAACCCGACTCAACTTCGGTAATAAAGGGGTAAGTCAGCATTTATTCTCTAGTGCCATGAATGAAAGTTTATAAATTAATTTATGTTCTGGGCTGAACATAAGATAATTAATTTATTTGAGGCTCATCTTTATTCCTTGCGTTTGATCCCTGGGCTGGCCCATCCAGGCCCGAAGCTAAGAGGAAAATCGGCGCCTATCTCCTCTCTATGGATAAGATTTGATTCTCTTTATCCATAAGGATATTATTATATTTATGGGATATGCATGGATCCTTTCCTTATGGGATTATGGTAATGCATTATAAATATAAGGTAAGAGATAAGATCAAGGTTAATTATCAATTAACACCATCATATTTTCGAGAATTCCTAATGCTCATTAGGAGGAGATTTTCGAAAATACAAGAGAGGTTAGGGTGATTTTCTGTAGCATTCTCCATAGCTTATCCTCACTCGATATTGGAGATTGGGCAACCGGGATACAGTCCAGAAGATCAAAGCACGAGTCTCGATCCGTTCATCCCGATCCACCTCGATAGATTCAAAGGTAAACACGAGAAAACCCCTACGTGTTGCAATTAATTATATAGGTGCATGCTAGGTATATAATCAATGTATGGTGAATAAACATCGAAGATAGATCCTCGGGAGAGGTCAAAACGATTTCCCTACAATTGGTATCGAGCACAGGATCGATATCTTGGCTCTGCTTGGATTAATTCACGTTTGATTATAACGTGCGCAATTAATTAATTGTTGGATCATGGTTCATCGTGGCTCGTTTTATTTTTGTCGGATTTTGTTTTCACCACGAGAAAATCCGTGGTTAGATTAGATTTTCCCTGTAAATCTTATCGTAAAAGATGAGCGAGCGAAAGAACGAAGAACGAGGCGACGGGAGTTCATCGGCAAGAGGTCGCCGCGGCGTGCGGGCGACGGCGGGCTTAGCGCGCGGGCGCTCGCGGACACGCCGCGCGACGTAGAAACTGGCGGGCGACGCGGCGGCATGGCTCGGCGATCGAGTGCGGGGCTCGCGCCCGCGTGCGGAGGCCTCGGCACCGCTGGCGCCGAGGGTGCGCTTCGCGGCGCTTCGTCGCAGTCGCGGGCATCTTCGCATTTACTAGGCGGCACGCACAACGCGTGCGTCGCGACGACGACGGGCACGCGTTTGTCGCGTGAGATCCCGGCGCTTCACGCGTCGCGCGGGCGGCGGGCGCGTGTTGTCGTGGCGAGATCCCGGCGCTTCACGGCGGGCTTGCGATCGCGAGGCGCGCGACGCCGAGCGGCGCGCGCAGTGCGGCCGAGCATGGCCGCCGCACGCGTGCTCGACGGGTCGCGGTCGTCTTCGCGACCGCGGTAGCCCGCGAGGAGCACGCGAGGCGACGCGCGAGAGTGGGAGGCGGCGGTGTCTTTGGGCGCGCATGGGCTTTGCCTGGCGCGCCAGCCCATTTATTTTGGGCCAACCCCGGCCCAGACCCGATTTTTCGGCCCAAACCTGATTTTTGGCCCGAATCAAGTTTTGACGAATCCGGTCCGTTCCCGTGCACGCGAGGCCCATTTTTCAAAGTTAATGAAGATCTGTACTTTGCAATTCTATGTAATAGATTAGGCAGGAAAGTGCAGGTTCCACTAGTGGGCCACGATGAACGTTTTATTTTATTTTTAATCGTTCATTGCATGTCGTGGATGTTTAAATTATGCAGAAGCATGCTATGTATGTTTAAATTACGTAGACAAACATATTATATGTTTTCGTGATTGGATGCGCATAGTAAGCATGCTAGGTTTATCGCGTTTTTTCAAGCATATTTTAGAATTACATGAGCATGTTTTACATGTTGAGTTCTATAGAAAAGCATGCTAGGATTACGTGATCTGCATGGACAAACCTTTTGAACAAAAGACTAAGCAAGCAACCCGACAAATTAATTTTTAAAATTAAAATGTCAAGACCTCCACATTTTGATCTCTAAACAAAGTGAGGCGACCGTGAGTGGCGATCCACACGCGTGGCTTGTTTGCCGCTTATCATAAGTTTGTTAGATGAGATTTCTAAATAAAACATTTTAAATCTATTGAGAAGTGGGAGTTTCATGTAAACGATCCACACGTGTGGCTTGCATGTGCGATTTTCATAAGTTCTCTAGAGATGGATATAAAATGAGATAACAAAAGAATTTGGATTGGGCGGTATGGTCTAGTGGTATGCGATTCTAAAATTCATTTCTATTTGTTAAAATTGTGGTCATTGCTAGACATCACCTCGAGTACAATTCCCGAAGTCCCTTCTTGTGATAGTGATGTGGTCTAGTAAGGTCCAATCATTAATTTCATTTGTCATAAGGATAAGTTAACATGGATTGAAATTAAGCGACTAAAGGTATATTTTAGTGCAGTCGAGGGGTTCATGTAAATGTCCACACGCATGGCTTGTATGTGGAATTCCTTGGGCGATTGGAGGTTTCAATTAATATTGTTTTATCAAAAGGTTACAATATTATTGTTACGAATTATGTGCGATCGTATGCTTATGTGTTTACATTATCTTTTCAGATATGTCTCTTACATCGATTATCAATATGCTCGCACAAAATCCCTTATCCGGTCCGAATTTTATTGAGTGGAAACGAAAAATGAAATATGTTCTTATCGCTGAAGAACACATATTTGTTCTCACTACTCCTAAACCCGATGCCCTTACAGACACATCGACAAATAAGCAGCGAGAGTCAAGCAGACTTTGGCATAAGTCAAACAATATGGCCAAATGCTATTTGATGACTACTATATCCAAAGGCTTGTACATGCAAAGATCGATCGGTGGTAGACGCGACTGAAATATGGTCAAGTCTCGAGAGTAAGTATGAGCAATCGGATCGGACAGTCCGCTTCCACACAATGAGAGATATCTTGGTGTGTAAGATGGAAGAAGGAAGTTCGGTTCATGAACATGTCTCCCACATGACTCATCTCATGGATAGTCTTGATCAGTTGGGAGGAGGTATTGACGGCGAAGCCAAGGTCGATATCATCCTCAACACACTGCCCAAGTCTTTTGAGAATTTTCGCGTGAATGCGATCATGAGCAAGACCGAGTATACACTTAGTCAGTTGCTTAATGATCTCGTGGCTGCGGAAGGAGTTATGGACAAAGGAGCACATGCCCTTGCTAGCACATCTAGGGGCCCAAATTTTCCGTTCCAAATGGAAAAGAAAAGGGACACCAAAGGTGGCGAGGCGAGGAAATAGTGGGAGTAATGGGAGCAAGAACATGCACGCCAACGGAGGCAAAAAGCGAAGAGAGGGCAAGTGCTTCAGTCGCGCAAGATCGGGCATTGGAAGGCCAAGTGCCCTATGCTCAAGGCTCAGTATGCCATTTGCTTTAATGTAACGAAACATGTTTAGCGACTTGTTCTACTCATTCATGGGTAGTAGATATGGGTCTGACGATCATGTTTGTTACACCTGCGAGGGTTCCCGCGACAAGGGAGGCTGCTTGATGGCGAGATAACGATCTCCATGGGCAGCGCGTGAAAGTCGAGGCCGTTGCGGTCGGAGATGTTACTTTATGTTTTGATAGAACAGTTTAGTATTGAAAGATGTTTTATATGTGCGGATTTTCGGTGGAACCTTGTTTACGCTTTGAAATTGTTTATTCATGGATATTCATTATTTTTGATAGTGGTGTTTCTATCATAAGAAATGACGAAGTTATATGTGTTGGCACATTATATAATTAAGCTTTATACTATTTACGCTAAACATAATACTTATAACTATGTTGCATCATCTACAAACCCTAAAAAGAGAAAGTTTTCTTCGCAAGACGACACCCCATTTCTCTGGCATCTTAGATTAGGTCACATAAATCTAAATAGGATCCAAAGGCTGGCTAAGAATGGAGCGTTGGGTAATCTAACAGTTACTCTGTTCCCAGTCTGCGAATCCTGTATAGAAGGTAAGATGTCGACTAGACCCTTCAAAGCGAAGGGTTATAGAGCCAAAGAAGTGTTGGAGCTAGTCCATTCTGACTTGTGTGGACCGATGTCCACACAAGCTCGTGGAGGGTACGAGTATTTTGTCACTTTCATTAACGATTACTCAAGGTGCGGATATGTATACCGCTTCACCGCAAGTCCAATGCTTTGAGAAATTCAAAGAGTTTAAGGCGGAAGTGGAGCGAAGCTTGGTAAAAGTATCAAGTCATCTGGATCCGATCGCGGTGGCGAATACCTGATAACGAGTTTATGGACTATCTAGTGAAGTGTGGGATTACCTCCCAACGACTACACCGCCACACCACAAAGAAAATGGTGTGTCGAGGCGAAGAAATAAGACTCTTTTGGAAATGGTTAGATCAATGATGAGTTATGCAACATTGCTATTTCGATTACGGGGATATGCCTTAGAAACGGCATACTTGCTAAATCTAGTACCATCCAAGTCGGTCGAAAAGACCCTTTCGAGTTGTGGTTTGGGCGCAACTGGTTTAAGCCACATAAGGATATGGGGCGATCCGGCACGTGTCTTTGAACAAGAAGGGCGACAAGTTGGAGGCTAGATCCGATGCAAGGTGTTTATTGGCTATCCTAGAGGGACGAAAGGTGGTTTATTCTATAGTCCTAAGGATCAGAAGGTCATTATTAGCACTAATGCCCGATTCTTAGAAGAGGATTATATGACAAACCATAAATCCAAAGTTGATATCATTCTTCATGAATTAGAAGATGATCGTATTCCACCACCGATTAAGCGAAAGTGCGAGATGTCGTGTCTAGTGGGAGGATCGACTCGGATACTTCAAGAAATTGAAGTGGGTCGAGTTCCACTTGAGATACCGGCCGTACAAGTGGCTCCTATCCAGCAAGTTGTGCAAGATAGAGAACCACAAGTTACTGCACCCACCGTTGCCATTGTGCCAGTAGCGCCTCGTCGTAGTGGGAGGGTTGTTCGTCAACCCGAGCGATTTATGTTCGTGGGTGAATCTTGAATTTAGTCTAGGAAGCGAGCGGGCAATAATCGACCCATGGACATACAATGAGGTGATCTGAAGACATTGATGCAAGATCATGTCACACCGCTATGGACTTAGAAATTGAGTCCATAACACTATGGATGTATCTGAAAAACACCTCTACTAGATGGCAAGGAAGCCATAGGTAGTAAGTGGGTATACAAGAGGAAGAGAGATTCAGATGGAGAGGTTTCGGCTTTTAAAGCCAGGCTTGTGGCGAAAGGGTACACTCAGATTGAGGGCATCGATTTCGATGAGACCTTTTCGCCTGTAGCAATGCTCAAGTCCATCAGAATTCTTCTGGCCATAGCAGCCCACTTGAACCTTGAGGTTTGGCAAATGGATGTGAAAACCGCTTTTCTAAACGGTTACCTTGAGGAAGGTAGAGACATCTATATGCAGCAACCCGAAGGTTATGTGGTGAAGGGTGAAGAGCATCTAGTATGGAAGCTTAAGAAGTCCATTTATGGGCTTAAGCAAGCCTCACGATCCTGGAACTTACGCTTTGACGAGGTGGTAAAGTCCTATGGATTTACCCAGTTGCCTAGCGAGAGTTGTGTGTATCGTTTAGATGTCAACGGTGATGTGGTATTTCTTGCACTTTATGTAGATGACATTCTTCTAGTTGGCAACAATGTGAAGTTGTTATCAGACGTAAAGAGTTGGTTATCCGATCAGTTTCAAATGAAAGACTTAGGAGATGCAGCGTACATTCTTGGGATCAAGGTTTACCGAGATCGCAAGAGGAGAATGTTGAGCTTATCTCAGAGGTCTTACATTGATACTGTGATTACTTGTTTTAGTATGCAGACCGCCAAGAAAGGATTGCTACCTTTCAGACATGGCGTTCCTTTATCTAAGGAGCAATCACCTATGACTGCAAAGGTGATAGAGGAAATGAGACAAGTTCCTTACGCTTCCGCCGTAGGAAGTCTCATGTACTCAATGCTATGTCTGAGGCCCGATATCCGCTATCACGGTAGGCATAGTCGCTAGATATCGCCTAACCTCGACAAGCTCATTGAATTGCGATAAAGCATATACTCAAGTACACGAAAAGGACTCGAGATTATAGGCTGGTTTACCATGCGAGATAGTCTAATGCCTTTGGGTTACTGACTCGGTTTCCATCTTGACCGTGATGAGAAAAGTCTACCTCGGGCTATGTGTTTACCTTGGGAGGTGGAGCCGTATCTGGCGGAGTGCAAAGCAATGATGCATTGCGGACTCTACCATGGAAGCGAATATGTAGCCGCCTTGAGGTCGCTAAGGAGGCTGTATGGTTCAAGAACTACCTCATGGATCTAGGTGTGGTACCTGGTTTGCCCAAGAGTATCATAGTTTACTGTGATAACTCAGGTGCAGTGTGCAAACTCGAAGGAACCACGGACCCACAAGGCGACCAAACACATAGAGAGAAAGTACCATGTCATACGAGAAATCGTGAGACGAGGGGACGTGCTGATTGAAAAGATTGATATGACGGATAACCTAGCGGATCCATTCACAAAGAGCTCGCAAAAAGTCTACGAAGTGCACGTTCGAGGACTTGGATTGCGCTTGATGGCACCCACTTAGAAAGGAAACTTTTGTATAAGTGGGAGAAGCAAAGTGATGGTTTTGTTTGTAATAGCTAGTAGAGACACATTGTATACCAAAAGTTTGCTTTAGTATAAGTGGGAGATTGTTGGATTTGTATACTGAAAGCAGTTTTGGTTGAGCTTGTATACAATGTTTCCTGTTACCACTATTACAATCTCCTATCTGAATTGATTACTTGATTGCATATATCATGTCCCCTTATCTCATATATAAGTTAGATCATACAGTGTGTAGAAGATCACGTAAGTGCGTATGATTGGTCGAAGCTTAATGAGATATAAAAGTTTCACACCGAGACAACTTGAGGACGAGTTGTCGGTATGCAGATCATGCGTATAGATAAGAAGTGAC
Organism: Salvia rosmarinus; assembly: GCA_036937905.1. Classification (NCBI taxonomy): domain Eukaryota; kingdom Viridiplantae; phylum Streptophyta; class Magnoliopsida; order Lamiales; family Lamiaceae; genus Salvia; species Salvia rosmarinus. The sequence continues at coordinate 39,886,139 of CM072813.1, forward strand.
TTGACTTGGTTGCTTGTCTATCTTGGTACGTCTCGACGTATTGACGGATCACGGTGAGATGAGTTCTTACGTCGGACCGTCGTGAAGAACCAAGATCTCGGTGACTTACGATGATCTAAACCTCGATAAGGTATTAGGTGAGTATGAGTTCTTGACCATCACTTTGACTTGTCATGGGTGAGGTTATATGTTCTAACCCAATATTCTCCGCGTCTTGGGTGGTGGTAGTGCTTCTATGTCATGCTAGTTATCTCAGTCGAGTCACCGTATCCGTTTAGGATGATGGCGTCCCTTAAGGAGCTCAAAGGTTTATTGTACTAAACCCCGCAGTTGAGTTAGCTCAAGCACAATAATAAGGTTGAGTGGTACTACTTAAGGAATTAAAGATATTAATTATTTTAAGCGAATGTAATGCTCTAAATAATTAATGGACGTGCGATATCTTAAATACGGGATTCGTAATGTCTAAGTGCAAGCCCGACTCAACTTCGGTAATAAAGGGTAAGTCGAGATTTTTTCTCTAGTGGCATGAATGAATGTTTATAAATTAATTTATGTTCTGGGCTGAACATAAGATAATTAATTTATTTGAGGCCCATCTTTATTCCTTGCATTTGATCCCTGGGCTGGCCCATCCAGGCCCGAAGCTAGGAGGAAAATCGGCCCCTATCTCCTCTCTATGGATAAGATTTGATTCTCTTTATCCTTAAGGATATGATTATATTTATGGGATATGCATGGATCATTTCCTTATGGGATTATGGTAATGCATTATAAATATATGGTAAGAGATAAGATCAAGGTTAATTATCAATTAACACCATCATATTTTCGAGAATTCCTAGTGCTCATTAGGAGGAGATTTTCGAAAATACAAGAGAGGTTAGGGTGATTTTCTGTAGCATTCTCCATAGCTTATCCTCACTCGATATTGGAGATTGGGCAACCGGGATACAGTCCAGAAGATCAAAGCACGAGTCTCGATCTGTTCATCCCGATCCACCTCGACAGATCCAAAGGTAAACACTAGAAAACCCCTACGTGTTGCAATTAATTATATAGGTGCATGCTAGGTATATAATCAATGTATGGTGAATTAAACATCCAAGATAGATCCTCGGGAGATGGTCAAAATCAGTTTTCCCTACAATAAGAACGGTAACCCACACATGCTCGAACCTAGAACTTGGACTAGGCTCACTTAAGGTCATGACAGATAACCTTCACGTTATACCTATGACAGATGTGGATATAATCCTTGGAATGGATTGGTTAACCGAACATAATACGACCATCCTGTGTAATGAAAGGAAAATTTCTTTCCAACATCCCGGAGAGAAACCTACAGACTTTCACGGGATCAGCATGGGGAGGAGGGTCCCAATCATATCCACGCTACAAGCAAGGATGTTGCTGAATAAGACCGAGAACCACGCCTACCTTGTCTATCTCCAGGAGGAAGACCATAATGAGAGAAGGATAGAAGACGTTCCGATCGTGAAGGAGTATCCCGATGTATTTCCAGACTAATTATCGGGATTATCGCCAAACCGACAGATTGAGTTCACGATCAACCTTGAACAAGGTTCTGCCCCTGTGTCGAAAGCCCCATATCGGATGGCACCAAAAGAACTTGAGGAATTGAAGATCCAACTGCAAGAACTCTTTGAGTTAGGTTTCATTAGACCTAGTGTGTCTCCATGGGGAGTACCTGTCATTTTCGTGAAGAAGAATGATGGCACGTTGAGAATGTGCATAGACTATCGAGAGTTAAACAAGATAACTCTTAAGAATAAGTATCATTTGCCCTAAATTGACGATCTGTTTGATCAGCTTAAGGGAGCAGTAGTCATTTCGAAGATAGATTTAAAGTCTGGATACCACCAACTGAGGATTAGACCAGTGGATGTACCTAAAACAACTTTCCGTACAAGGTATGGTTATTTCGAATTCATCGTTATGCCCTTTGGACTTACAAATGCACCAGAAGTATATATGGATATCATGAATAGGGTATTTCACCCATACTTAGACAAATTTGTCTTAGTATTCATAGACGATATCCTAATATACTCCAAGAATAACCAAGAACATGAAGAGCATTTGAGAACTGTGCTGCAAACATTGAGGCAAGAGCAAACTCTTTACCAAGTTTAGCAAGTGTGAATTCTGGTTGGGCGAGGTGACATTCTTAGGTCACATCGTGTCCGCCGAGGGAATCAAAGTAGACCCCTCTAAGATCGATATAGTTCGAGAATGAGAATCACCAAAGAACCCGAATGAAATTTGGAGTTTCTTAGGACTTGCCTTGGCTATTATCGAAGATTTATCGAAGGATTTTCAACGATAGCCCGACCCATGACCCAATTGTTAAGAAAAAGGAATCAATTACACTTAGACCACCGAGTGTGAGGCTAGTTTCCAAAGATGGAAGGAGTTGCTAACAACAACACCTGTACTCGCAGTACCCGAAGCAAATAAGGAGTACACAATCTACACGGACGCTTCGAAGAATGGACTAGGATGTGTTCTGATGCTAGAAGGCAAAGTTATTGCTTATGCTTCAAGGCAATTACGCCTATATGAGTTGCATTATCCTACGCACGACCTGGAATTAGCAGCGGTCGTACATGCCTTAAAGATTTGGAGACACCATCTCTATGGAGTTAGATGTGAGATCTATAATGACCATAAAAGCCTGAAGTATTTCTTTGAGCAGAAAGATCTTAACATGAGGCAACGTAGATGGTTAGAACTTGTGAAAGATTACGACTGTGGTATCAATTACCACCCAGGCAAGGCTAATGATGTAGCAGATGCTTTGAGTCGCAAATCCCACCCTAGTTTGGGATGTCTCCTCAGTCATGAAGATATACTTAGAAAGGAATTTCAGAAGATGAACATCGAAATCATGGACCCGTCTCAGACGATAGAAGGCTATATTGCAATGTTGATTGCAATCCCGGACTTAAGAGCCCGAATCTTAGAAGCCCAGAGGAAGAGCAAGAAGCTAGAGGAAGTACGAGCCAAGATCAAGGACAACAACCATAAAAATTTCAGAGACGCAACATATGACGTTTTGTTGTATGACGGGAGTGTGTGTGTTCCAGAAGACGAAGGGCTTAAGAGCTAGATCTTAAAAGAATCCCATGAGACTTCTTACACCGCACACCCCGAAAGCACCAAAATGTACCAAGATCTCAAGGAGAAATTTTGGTGGGATGGAATGAAGCGAGACATAGCTTCATTCGTAGAACGTTGTTTAACGTGTCAACAAGTGAAAACACTCCACCATCGACCGTATGGAACCTTACAACCGCTGGACATACCGAATGGAAATGGGATAATATAGCCATGGATTTTGTTACGGGCTACCCAAATCACAAAGAGAAAATACCGCTATTTGGGTCATCATCGATCGTTTGACCAAGAGCGCGCATTTTCTACCCATTCCGATAACACATGGATCAGATAGATTAGCACAATTGTACGTTCGAGAAGTCGTACGTTTATATGGAGTTCTGAAGACTATCACGTCTGATAGAGATTCAAAATTCACATCCAGATTTTGGACGAGCTTACAAAAGGAATTGGGAACTCGACTACATTCCGGTACCGCGTTCCACACACAAACGGATGGACAATCTAAGAGGACTATTCAAACGCTTGAAGAAATGTTGAGAACTGTTGTCCTCGATAGAGGAGAAAATTGGGAACAAGTATTACCACTTGTAGAATTCGCCTACAACAACAACTACCAAACAACTATTGGAATGGTCCCGTATGAAGCGCTTTATGGAAAGAAATGTGAATCACCACTTTAATGGGATGAAGTGGGAGAAAGAAGAGTATTAGGACCTGACTCTGTGGGAGAGATGATCGAGATTGTGAGACAGATCCGCCAACGGATCAAGGAGCCCAAGACCGACAGAAGTCGTACGCCGACAAACGATGCAAAGAGCTACATTTCGAAGTGGGAGATAAAGTTTTCTTGAAGATCTCCCCGTCAAAAGGAATCGTGAGATTCGGAATCAAAGGGAAGCTGCGACCACATTTCATAGGACCCTATGAAATTTTGGAAAGGATATGACCAGTAGCTTACAAACTGGCACTGCCGCCAAGCTTTGGAAACTTGCTACAATGTGTTTCATGTCTCACAACTAAGGAAGTACATACATGACCCCAGTCATGTGATACCTCCGACAGATATTGTCCTCGATGACAATATGAGTTATGTAGAATTGCCTACGGAAATCTTGGACCGACGTATCCAAAAACTAAGGAATAAAAAGATACCGTTAGTAAAAGTTCTATGGCGACACCATGGACAAGAAGAAGCAACCTGGGAATTAGAATCAGCTATGAAAGAGAAATAACCAGATCTTTTCCAAGGTTAACAAATTTCGGGATGAAATTTATTTTAAAGGGGATGATATGTAATAACCCGAAAAACTTAAAACTTTTATTAGCGATGCTTAAACCAATTACTTAGGGTGCTAACACCTTAATTATGTTTAAGGTGACCAACGAAACGAATTAGAATCGATTCGGAGATCGAAAACTAGAGAAATAAAAAACTAGTGACTAGTCCTACCGGATTAGGGTTTTCTGAATAGCCTAAACATAGAATGAAAGATCGAGAATGAATCTCAACAAAATGATTTCATTTCTAGAATCGTCTCGCGAAAACATGTGAGAAGCCAAAGAATTGGAATTTTCGAGCATACTCGCCCGATCAGTCTCAAAAGTACTATTCACGAGTCGGATCAACTTCCAGTCCGTGCTAATCATGAAAATTTATGATAATAATAAAAATCATGGAGGAATATATTATTATGAATTTAGTATTCATAAGAATCAATTTCTGAACGAAATTCCTGAGAACTTAACCGAACGCCGGGAATATATACCGGAAAAACCCTAAACTGATCCGAACGAACCGAAACTCGAACCAAGGGTCTAAATCAATAAGAAATTATTTATAAGACTCAAATTAATTATGAAAGCTCAAGAATTCAATAGAATTTTGAATGAGCATAATTTAATCGTCGGACACTGTTTTTCCGCGATAACTCGGAATTGACTTACCGGATGCCATCCGAACTTTATGAAATTATTATAAACTATGAAATAAGTCTTTTAAGGCTATTTAAGAAAATAAAACCTTAAGATTCCAAGAAATCAATCGAAAGCGCGATAAAATTTAAAGAGTCGGTATTAACATGCCAAATCGGGTAATTTGACCATTCATTCTCCCAAATACCACCAAGAGCCTCCCAAATGAGCTTACAACAGCTCTTTTGGCTTCCAATACAGCAGCAATTCTTCCATTAGCTCCCCCTCACTTTGGAACCCATTTCTCTCTCTAAATTCAAATCCTCTCTTTAGATTCTTACAAGTTCTTAAGCTTCAATACTCCTTTTCAACCCATTCCAACCCTGATTTCCAAGTTCTTAAGTTCTTAAGCTTCAATCTTCTCAAAATAAGTTTCTAAGACCATAAAAAGGTAGTATTCATCACCCTCTTCCATCCTAATGGAGTGGAAGTTTTTTTAGAATTATTTTTCATTTGAAACCCTAGTTTCGTATCCTTCAAATTTCGTGGCTTTTGTGACACCAAATGCTCTCAAGCCATGAATGAAATATGCTTAGAAATATGTTCTAAGGTTCTGTTTAAAATTTGGAAATTTTTGGAGCATGTTTAATATTTTTCGATTTTGTTATCATTTTTTTATAGAAGATAAAGCATGTTCTTGTGAATATTATTTCATATTGTTGTTTGTTGATGTGTTAGGAGCTTATAGAATAAAGATGAGAATTTTGAATTATTTCTCCTATTTATTTTGTTAGGGCTGAAATATATTTAAAATTTAAAAAATATTTTGATTTTTTTTGTTGAAAAATAGTTGAGGTATAGTGTTTGATATATTATATGAACATCATATATTAATCTTGAAATTATTGAGACACTACTCTTATTTTTTCAAGAGGACCGAAACTATATACATATATTTAAGATTTATTTGATTTTTATTTGTTGGAAATAATAAGATATAAGATGTTTAGAAATAATATGAATCTATTATGTTTTGTTGGGAATTTATTGAACACATATACAATTTATGTGTGGGGACAAAAAGAATTCCAAGCATTTAGTTCATAATATAGATATTTAGTTGATGTTTAAAGTTAATATTCCATGTTTATTGCATATTATAAACATGTTGTGAAGTGGGGAGAATTTATTGAGCATATATGTATATATAAGAAAATTACCGAAAATAAGCATGTAGTAATAAGCATATGTTTTAATTTAATGTATGATATGAGATGATATTTCATGTTTAGTATATGATATGAGCATGATTTTGTGGAATTTATTGAACATCAATGTTCAATAAATTGAAAATACCGAAAGCTATATGCTTGTCAACTTATGGTTTAAAATTTTATTTGATGATGTTGGGTTGGTAATTAAATTCTAAAGTATGATAGGAGCATAACATGATTTTATTGGAATTTATTGGATACTTATGCTAATTATTCCTAATTATCGAAAACATAGTAAAATGGTTAAGTATGAGTTTAATTTTAATGGTAATTGATGCTATGATAGTTAAACTATAAGCTTGGAATGAATGGTTGTGATTGTGATGAATGAATGGAACACTCATACACAATAGTTTTGTATTATGTTAGAAATTAGGGTTTTCTAATGCTTTAGTATGATTTTTGTTGTGTATGGTGTTGTATGGTTATATTTATATTGTGCCGACAAACAAAACCCCAAACTTAAACAACATAGTACTTTATGTACGAGAATCCAAAAGAAATCGACCAATTTCGACAACTTAAGAAGGAATTAATGGGAATCGAAATTAGACACGAATTATGGTTTTCTATTAATAATAGGATACTCAAACGTGAGTTCCTAAGTTAAAGAAATCAATAGCCGAGTTACAACGTTAATACTCAACAACGACAACTTAATACGATATTAGATCGAGCGTTAAGACAACTCGTCAACAAATAACGATTATGTAACTTACATAATCTCCGACGAGTTAAGAGAAACAAACAATGTCGAAAAGTGTAAGCTATGATTCAAACATAAGAGGTCGATCCTTAAGTCTCAAAGGACGAGTTAGTATTCACAAAGAACTTCGTTAATCTCTAAGTATTTACTTACGTGATAGTATGGGATCACTTGAATCATAAGCCAAGATTCCCTTTCAATCGTCGTGTTAATACGACAAGCCGTCAAGCATAACCTACTAGGACGTAACTATAATTGTTAAGTCTAGTTAGTGGCTTGAGAATATCCTAATATACCAATCATAACTTGAATACTCACAATCTATAACGTAATAACGTTTAGAAGAATACTAAGGTTAGAGTCAATGATAGACTCGGAGTATATGACTCATAAGTTGAGGTTCATCTATGAATGATGAAATAATATAGTTTGAAAATTGAGAATGTAAGGTAATAGAAATTATCTTAAGACCATCACATGAAATCATAAAGAAACCCTAATTGGAAACTTTAAGTTGTAATTTATAAACGACCCTCAAACAATAGTAGAATCTAAGAAAGACTATTTTCTTATGAAGGGCTTGATCGTATGTAGTTGCCGAGGAAGGACACTCACACCCTTGCCCGCTTAGAACATATAGCTTCGGACTAGCAGGTGGGCTCTCTTGAAACAAAATGATATGCATACTTCAAAGCATGTTTTACAAAAGCTTTATGAAATATTATTGCATGAACTGTTATTGACTGCCAAATGTTTATGTCTTGTTGTGATCCTATCTGAGGTTGGTATATCCAACGTGGTATGATAATGTGTTAGTCCACCAACGTTAAAAAATGGTAACGATCGGATCCGACTTAGTTAAGGACTAACTCGGATTGTGTACACGTGTGACTGTGTGTTAAGGTTAGCTACCTCGACCGGTCACGGCGACTATGTGTAGGTGGCTACCTCCATAGTGCACGAATGAATGAATGATCAGATATGGAACAACGTGGATGAAATAGTCCGGTCGGACACTTTCGGTAAATGATAAAATGTTTGATAGGCATGAGTTTTTTTAACTAAAATCCTCATGCGCTATTGTGAGCAGTTCAATAACTTTACAAAGAAAATGTTTTCGGCAATGAGTCCACTGAGTACTTTTGTACTTAGCCCTGCATCTCGTTTTTGATGTGCAGGTTGAGCAGGGATTGACGATGAGTCCTGCAAACTCAAGTCACAGAAGGACTTGCCAAAATGTTCGATGTTCAAACATATAGCCCAATCAGGGCACAATTCAATGAATGAGGTACAACCTCAAGTTCAATACGGTATGAAAACAGTTATAATCAAGACATCAAAATAATATCAGAGTTAGGCAGCAAATAAACGTGTGGACATGCATATGACGATGCATGCCCAAGGTTCTAGAAATCCTTTCTAATAAGAAACAAAATAACTGCCACTCTGCACCACGTCGCACCCATCATCAATCCCTGCTCAACCTGCACATCAAAAACGAGATGCAGGGCTAAGTACAAAAGTACTCAGTGGACTCATTGCCGAAAATATTTTCTTTGTTAAAGTTATTGAACTACCCACAATAGCACATGAGGATTTTAGTTAAAAGACTCATGCCTATCAAACATTTTATCATTTTCCAAAAGTGTCAGGCCTGACTATTTCATCCACGTTGTTTCCATATCTGATCATTCATTCATTCATTCATTCGCGTACTATGGAGGTGGCCACCTACACATAGTCGTCGTGACCGGTCGAGGTAGCTAACCTTTAACACACAGTCACACGTGTACACAATCCGAGTTAGTCCTCAACTAAGTCTGATCCTATCGTTACCCTTTTTTTACGTTGGTGGACCAACACATTCACATACCACATTGGATATACCAATCTCAGATAGGATAACAACAAAACATAAACATTTGGCAGTCAATAACATTTCATGTGATAATATTTCATAAAGCTTTGTAAATCATGCTTTGAGTTATGCATAACATTTTTGTTTCAAGAAAGCCCACCTGCTAGTTCGAAGCTAGTAAGTCTAAGTAAGCAGGTGTAATTGTCCTTCCTCGCCAACTACGTACGATCAAACCCTTCATAAGAAAATAGCTTTTTCTTAGATTCTTTCTATTGAACGAAGATCGTTTATAAATTACAACTTAAAGTTCCCAATTAGGGTTTCTTTATGATTTTATGTGATTGTTTTAAGATAATTTCTATTATGTTACATTCTCAATTCCCAAACTATATTACTTCATCATTCATAGGTGAACTTCAACTTATGAATCACCTAACTAGACTTAACAATTGTAGTTACGTCCTAGTAAGTTATGCTTGACGACTTGTCATATTAGCACGACAAATAAAAGAGGAGTCTTGACTTATGATTTAAGTGAGCACATGCTATCATGTAAGTAAGTACTTAGGAATAGATAACTTCTTCGGGAATATTAACTCGACTTTGAGACGTAAGGATCGACATCATACGTTCGAATCTTTGCTTACACATTACGACATTGTTTGTTTCTCTTAACTCGTCGGAAATTATATAAGTTGTATAACCGCTATTCGTTATCGAGTTGTCTTAACACTCAATCTAACTTCGTATTAGGTTGTCGTTGTTGAGTATTAACGTTGTAGTTCGGCTTTTGGTTTTTCTAACTTAGGAACTCACGTTTGAGTATCCTTTTATTAATAGAAAACTCTAATTTGTAGGGCTGTGCAAGCATTGAACCGAACCAAAAAAACCGACCGAACCGATTCGGTTCGGTCCGTTCGGTTCGGTTTTTAAAATAATCGATTAGCGGTTCGGTTTATAAATTTTGGTAAAATCGGTTTTCGGTTCGGTTACCGGTTCGGATTTTGGTTGATCGATGTAACCGAACTATTAATATATATATATATATATATATATATATATATATATATATATATTTATTTAACATTAATATACTTAATTAAAAACGAAATAAACCCTAATGATCCCATTCCGTGCTCTCCCAGAGCAGCCCTACTCATTCTCGCCTCTCAAATCTCAATCAAGTTGTCCGCCTCCTCCTCCCACCCGTCCGCCGCCTCCTCCCACCGCCACTCCGGTCGGGCGCCGCCGCCTCCCTACCGCCTCCTCCTCTCATTTCACTCCCTCGGTGCGCCGCCGCCACCCTACCGCCTCCTCGGTCCTCACGGTTTCCTCCATCGCCGTGACGCCGCCCACCGCCTCCTCCCACAGTCCTACCGCCTCGGCGCCTCCTCCTTCGCCTTTCCAGTGTCGTTGATTAGAGGTAACTTACTCATGTTTTCTTTCTTAGTTCCTATGTTTTCTTTGTAAAGATTCAACTGCTTGCAACAAGATGTGGCATAATTGCTGACCTCAGAAGATCATTTCCTTTCCTTGTTATTCTGAACTTGGTTGTTGCGTTTTGGGATATCAAGAATTCAGTGAATAATTTTGTTTATTACCGGTGATTCTAATTTCTATGGTTCATAAAGCTTTTGTAAGGATACGATTTAATTTCTAATTGTATTAAGATTTGCTTCTTTGGTTTATTAAATTTTACTTACTTTTTATCCATTTAATCGCTTTAACCAAAAGTGTCTCCATCTATGTTAAATGAAGTGGCTAAATTAATTTGTATTGCAATCTGTGTTGAATATTGTTAAATAAAACATTTCTTAACCGTGTGAATATTGTTAGATGGCGACCACAAGTTTTATTGTGTTAATATCTTACGTGTTGCAGAGCTCTTCTGTGCTTCTTGTTGTAATTCCCAAGACTTTAATTTAATTTGACGACCCCGTGACACAGACGCCCATGGTGCTCGTGTTGTGGAACTGGATGTCCATAGCTGGTGCCATGTCTTAGGATTGTTGGGTGTCTTATAGAAGGTGTGTGCTTGTCCTATGTAGTTGTCTTGTATTTATAAACTTGTCTTGTGTGATTGGTTGCCGGACTTTTCAATGAATATGTTTTGTCATTAGTCCTAAGCATGATAAGAGTTTATCTGAAATAATATTGCTTAACACATTCTAGGCTTTGTGTTTCAATTTTGTTCGAGGAAAATGATTGAGATATGATAAGATTAAGGATTAATAATGCTTTAGAGGATGATCTTGTGCTGCTGATTATGCTGTGATTTTCATTTCAAAGTCATGAGCAGGGCTGGCCCTGATATTTCGGGGGCCCTAGGTGAATATACAAAATGGGGCCCTCAAATATAAAACATGTCAATTTTTTTTTAACAAAGTGTATCATATCGAATGTAACAAAAGGATAATAATCACAATACTAAAAGAAAAGAAAAAAAAGATCTCATAGTTTTCTTTCTCAAGCTCGAGATAGTCAGATAATCTTGTATCGGTGTGTGGTGGATGGTCTTAAATCTTCTTCTCACTTAAATGCCTCCAATCATTTAAACCTCCATTTGCCAATAAACTAATATTTTGAATCGATTTAAACAATTTGCATGGAAAACAATATACTTTGTTTGCATCTTTTGAATAAACTAACCATTTCCTATCTTTATTCTCTTCATTTGGCAATTTTCTTATATAATAAGAATATGAAAATGTTTACCTAACTAATCTATAGGAAATGTGAGATTGTCCTCTTATGGGACCTTTCTATCAAGATATCTCTAGTTTTATTATCAATGTTATCCCAAGTTTTGGATCAAATACATCCAAAGCATCATCTTCATTCTCAATAACACTAGCATATAAAAGCTCATTTGTATACTCAACATCATACACTTCTTCGTTCAAATCTTTGTTTTCAATTTCATTTTCATTCTCAACATCCACTTCCTCATTCAAATCATCATTTTCATTCTCAACAATATCAAATTCTTCATTTAAAGCATCATTTGCATTCTCAACCTCAATTTCCACATTCAATTCATCATAAGACTCCACCTCAACAACATCTACTTCTTCATTAAAAGCATAATTTGCATTTTCAACATCCACTTCTCTAACCAAAGAATTAGATACAAAGAACTTATCAATAGCACCCTTTTGAGTTTTAATAACTCATCAAGTCTTCTTTTTTTATTTCGTTTTTGACTTCCGGATGGGTATTTTCTAGGCAACATGCCTCACAATAATATAATCAAACATATATTGAAAAAATTCCACACCAAATAATCAAATATATAGCACAACAATCACAATTTCACAATTCACAAATTACTTTAAGTATAGAAAATACCTCTTGATGTCGAACACAAATCAAAGCGAGAGATGCAAACCGTAAAGGGAGATCGATTTCGTCACCGCCTCGACCTCTCAATGCTCGGCCGATGGCCGTCGGCCGTCGTCAACCCTCTAAATCGAGAAATCACGTTCACATGCGAATTTCAGATTGTTGCCTGCTCAATTCTTTTATACGTAATTTATGACTCCGATCGAAGATGAGGAAAAGAATTATCGAAATTGGAATGTTTTAGATGTGTGGAATGGAAAGAGAAGTGAAAATAGCCGTTAATTTAATAGTCGATTGATAGATGGAAGGAATGAAGAAGAAACTTGATTCTTCTAACATACGCTTATCTGCCGTTCTCAAATCTTAGCAGGTAAGTTATTAAATTTTTTTTTTCTGGGCTGGGCTTAAAAAAAAAATTATTTGGGGGCCCTGGGCGGTTGCACTCTAGGCCAACCCCAGGGCCGGCCCTGGTCATGAGCCTTTTTTTTTCTTTTGGGTCTCCATCTTTATGATTAATTACTTTTATATTGCAGATACAAATTATCATCAATTAATGCACCATTATCATATATAGCATATTTTATCATTTAGTATTGAACTGACTATGAAAATTTACTCTTTAATTCGAAAATTGGCAGGCTATGGATGATAGAACTATTGAGCACAACCCTGAGAAATTAGGTTTGCTAAAAGGAGGCATTGTATACAGCAATGTTGTAGTGTAAGTTACTGTGCATCAAATGTCTTTTTTTTAATAATAATAATATGTTTTTATTTTTCCTAAAAATATTTACATATATATACCTAATATTTTTTCAAAAATCTGATGGGCCCATGCCCCCCTCCCCACCTCCCTTCATCAGTGTCTAAGTTCATTAGGCAAATTTACTCTCATAAAATTTTGTAGTTATTGAGCAGTCTGGCTGTTGCAGGGTATATTAATGGCAAGTAATTGTTACAGCTTCTTAGTGTTCTTGTAATCTCCAGTACAGTTTCACCAACATATCTCAAGGAAACACTATGCTCGGGATGGCTAGCTGCAACTCTGAAACGACATCGTGACAAGTGAGCACATCTAGTTACACATATCAGTTGTTTTTCGCTCTGAACAATAATCCTTGAAGTCTTACACCCTGTTTGATTAACTCTTACTCTTTGTTTTATTTATGCTATTTGTTTCTTTGTTTTTTTTTTTGGTCAATTAATACAGAAATTTTAAAGGCTGCGTCACGGTGGACTCGAACCCGAGACCTTTGACCTCGGGCATTAACCACTCTACCACTAGGCCAACACACACACACGCTATTTGTTTCTTTGACTTTTTACTGATGTGACCAGTTTAAGTCTGGACAATTACTATCCCTCAAAATATCTGCCACGAGGAGTCTAGAATAAAATGGCATTAACTGCTAGCACAGTAACACAACGATAATACCATGGAGACTTGAAGTAAAAGGATTGAAGGATCGAAGATAAAAGTGTAGCTTAATCATGACTATATATTTATGTTATTTTTTTGAAATATTTAGTCTCTTTATTTATTTTTGTTTGGATATTGATATGTTGTATGTTGCTTAAGTATTTGAGATGTTTTATTGTTATCTTTGTGACATTTTGAAATGTTTGATGCTTATGCTTTGAAATTAAGATAAAAACATGTTTATTTAGAATATATTATATATATATATATATATATATTACATAGTGCGGTCGGTTTTCGGTCGGTCCGAAAATTTCGATCGGTCGGTTCGGTTCGAAAAAGTATAATTCGGTTCGGATTTCGGTTTCTGGATTTTTGGTCGGTCGAACCGACCGACCGATGCACAACCCTACTAATTTGTGTCTAACTTCGATTCTCATTAATTCCTTCTTAAGTTATCGAAATTGATCGATTTCTTTTGGGTTCTCGTACATAAAGTATTACGTTGTTTACGTTTGGGGTTTTGTTTGTCGGCATACATAAACACAACCATTCAACACCATACACAACATAAACTATACTAAAGCATTAGAAAACCCTAATTTCTAACATAATGCAAAACTATTGTGTATGTGTGTATAAGTGTTCCATCCATTCATCACAATCACAACCATCCATTCAAGATTATAGATTAACTATCATAGCATCATTTATCATTAAAAATAAACTTATACTTAACCATTTTGCTATGTTTCCGATAATTAACAATAATTAGCATATGTACTCAATAAATTCCAATAAAATCATGTTATACTCCTATCATACTATAGAATTTAATTACTAACTCAATATCATCATATAAAATGTCAACCATAGGTTAAAAATACTCAAAGTTTTCGGCAATCATAAATTAATGAGCATTTATGTTCAATAAATTTCACAAAAATCATATCATGCTTATATCATATACTAAGCATGAAATATCATCTCATATCATACATTAAAATTAAAACACATGTTTTTCACCACTTAATCATTTTCGGTAATTATGAAAATATAAGTATATATATTCAATAAATTTCATTCCTTCACAATATGTTCATATTATGAAATAAAACATGTAATATTAACATTAAACATCAACTAATATTTATAATATGAATCAATGCATGGAATTCTTTTTGTCCTTACACATATATTACATATGTGTTCACTAAATTCCTAACAATGCATATTAGGTTCATATTATTTCTAAACATAACATATCACATTATTTTCAACAAATAAAAATCACATAAATCCTAAGATATATATATATATATATATATATATATATATATACTTTCGGCCTTCATATGAAAAATAGGAGAAGTGTTCTAATAATTTCATGATTAATATATGATGTTCATATCATATATTAAACACTATTTCTCAACTATTTTTCAAAAAGAAAAATCAAACTATGTCTTTAAAATATGTAAATGTATTCGGCCTTTATTAAAGAAAATAGGACGAGCACGGTCAGCGTGCCGTCGCCCATATGCCCTCACGCCGTGTGGTGGTTTCTGGCGTGTCTTCCATCGTCTCGTTCTTCGTGTTCTTCGTCTTCGTTTCTCTTTTACATATTAGATTTACATGAAAAATTCTAATCTAACCACGGATTTTCTCGTGGTGAAAAACAAAATCCGACAAAAAATCAAACGAGCCACGATGAACGACAGATCCACAATTAATTAATTGCGCACATAATAATCAAACGTGAATTAATCCAACAGAGCCAATATTCTGAACCTCGCCCTGATACCAATTGTAGGGAAATCTGATTTTAACCCTCTCTCGAGGATCTATCTTGGATGTTTAATTCACCATACATTGATTATATTCCTAGCATGCACCTATATAATTAATTGCAACACGTTGGTGTTTTCTCGTGTTTACCTGTGAATCTGTCAGGCAAGGATTGGATCAAGACTCGTGCTTTGATCTTCTGGACTGTATCCCGATTGCCTAATCTCCAATGTCGAGTGAGGACAATCTGTGGAGATTGCTACAGAAATTTGCATTCTCCTTCCCTAGAGATTCTCGAAAATCCTCACTATATGAATATTAATTTTCGATTTTTTTTTTCTCTTGGATTAGGGTTTGATTTTCTCTTACCTTATATTTATAATGCAACCCTAAATCCTATCAAGATAGAATTTATGCAAAATATAATAATATCTCTTAAGATAGAGAGGATCTAAACAGAGTCCCAGTGGGACTCTATATGAAAGGGACGAATTTCTCTTAGCTCCAGGCCAGGATGGACCAGCCCAGGGATCAAATGCAAGAAATAAAGATGGGCCTCAAATAAATTAATTATCTTATGTTCAGCCCAGAACATAAATTAATTCATAAACATTTATTCATGCCACTAGAGAATAAATGCTAACTTACCCCTTTATTTCCGAAGTTGAGTCGGGCTCGCACTTAGATTTAACGATCCCTGTATTTAAAATATCGCACGTCCATTAATTATTTACAGCGTTCTGACTGCTTAAAATAATTAATTGCTTTAATTCCTTAAATAGTACCACTCAACCTTATTATTGTACTTGAGATAACTCAACCTGCAGGGTTTAGTAAAATAAACCTTTTGAGCTCCTTAAGGGGACGTCATCATCCTAAACGGATACGGTGACTCGACACAGGTAACTTGCATGACATACAAGCACTGCCACCACCCAAGATGCAGAGAATCTTGGGTTATCACATGTAACCCTCACCCATAACAAGTCAAAGTGATGGTCAGCAACTCATACTCACCTAATACCTTATCGAGGTTTAGATCAACGTAAAGTCATCGAGATCTAGGTTCTTCACGGTCAGATAGAAGAACTCATCTCACTGTGATCCATCAATACGTTTGAGATCTACCAGCATAGACAAGCAACTAAGTCAAGTCACTTCTTATCTATACCGCAGCCTATACCGACAACTCGTCCTCATGTTGTAAAGGCCGAATACCGCAGCCTTTATTACGTAGATAAACATGTTGTATGTTTTCGTGATTAGATGCGCATAGTAAGCATGCTAGGTTTATCATGTTTTTGAAGCATATTTTAGAAGCATGCTATGTATGTTTAATTACGTAGATAAACCAAGGGTTGTCAATCCCTAGTTGAACAATGAAAGCAGTAAAACGAAAGCAATGAACAAAAGCAATAGCAATCCTGAGAAGTTCGTCAAGCCCTAATCTAAATCTAATTGCAAATAAACCATAATTATCAATAAACCAACAAGAACATGAATTAATCGAAAGCAGGAAATCACTAAGCAATGTAAATCAAAGGAACATGAAAATCCAATAGCATAAATCGGTAAATCAATGTATTAATCAAAGAGTTGAAAGTAGAAATTAATACTATTGTTCTAGCTATGCTGTCGATGAAAGCTCCCAGAATTTAAAAGAACACGGCTGCGTAAGGAAATAAGAACTGGCGAAAAGCGCCGCGGAAGACCAGCAGAAACTGAAAGACCTAGCGATATATATATATATTAAAGAGTGAGCGCCGGTTGCGGAGTGAGCACCGATTGGGAAAGCATACAGATTGATATCGAACGCCGGCTCAAGGGGCCTTCGCCACGAAAACGCTTCGTCTCGTAAACGAACGCCGGCTCGGCGGCGGCGCGCGTGGGTGGTGAGCGGACGTTCAGGCTGAACGCACGAGGAAGATTGGTGAGCGCATGCTCGAGCACAGCGCCGACTGGGAACTGGACGAGCGTGGAGGTGTGGGCGAGCGTTGCATGGTCGAGCCCCGGGTGGCCGAGTGCTGGTGCTCTAGAGAAAGGAGACCGAGCGCGCGCTAGGAAGCCAACGCTGGATCGAGTCGTGCGCGCTGTGTGCAGCGCTAGACGCGGGAGTGTAGCACTGGGGCATGACGCTGGGCGAGTGCAGTGGCTTGGTCGAGCGTCGGGTGGAGATCAACGGGCGCTGGGTTACTGGTGCGCGTTGGCTGGGCGAGCGCTGCATGGTCGAGCGCCGGGTGGCCGAGTGCTGGTGCGCGAGCGCTGAGTGGACAGCGCAGGTTGTGCGTGGGCTGGAGGGACGCTGGGCGAGCGTTGCGGGTGAACGCGCGCTGGGTGAGCATTGCTGGTGAACGCGCGTTGGGCGACCAGCGCGGGCGAAGCGTCTTTGGAGCGACGGCGAGGCGGCGTTAAGGGTGAATGCACGCTGGGTGGTCGAGGTGCGCGAGGATGGGCGAGCGCTGGGAAGAGGGCACGCGACGGAACGAAAGCCGGGTTCCCGCCACGGACGAGGCGCATTGAACACGTCTTTGTGTGGGCGGGCTTGGCCGGTCTTGCGCGGGCTCGAGTCGGCGTGACGTGCCACATTGCACGTGCGCGACTTTGATCATTCGCTCTGTTCTCCCTCGTCTAAACACCGAATTGTAATCCGTTTGCGCCTATGAACTCCTATCGAGATGCTCTTCATTATACTTAATCCTTGGCAGATTCATTTCATCCTATTTAATACCGATTTTCTACAAAATATCAAAACAAACAAAAGAAGTTTGTATCGATAAATATTAATCAAACCAACGGCATAAATAGGATAAACTACTGAAAATGACATGTAAAAAAATACAAAGAATAACCACAAATTCATACTAAAAAACTCCCCCACACTTATCCATTTGCTTGTCCTCAAGCAAAGTTTATACTAATAAGAGTAGAAAAATAACTCGTGCAACTTAACTCTTAATCTAATCAATCAAACCACTTTTTTCAATTCCCCCAAACATGATGAATACATAATCAAAGTTAACGTGAAACAAATCTAAGATTGTGAAAATATCAAATAAATAAGTAGGTAATTTTTGCTCAGACCCAACTCTCCGCTAAGGTTGAATTAACTAAAGCGGATACCTTTAGCAACAAGTTTCTTTTTAGAACACAAAGAAAGTATTAACAGATTTTGGAAGAATGCTCGAAATGTGAACTCTCGATGAACTCGACCCTTCTATCGTGGTTTCCCATGTCCATTTCTAAAATTACGAGAAAGAGGGACAAAATCCCACCATTTCAACAATCTCAACAATATACTGGAGTTTTCATTCTCCTCATTTTCATACACATTTTTTTTAAGAAACAAATATATAGGTAACCACACTGTTAACACTCCCCCTAGCATTAGTCGGACAAATCACATCAATAACCCCCGATTTCAAATCAATTCACACAATCTCGTCTATTCAAATTACGCTTAAATAACATGGCATCAAGATAAACGAGAATGCATCAAGGTTTGACCAATACCACAGAGTTTAGTTGCACAAATCAAAATCCCAACTTACTCGCATAGACAAAAACTTAAGTCCAAACGTTCAAAAACATCACCAACTCACATCACCAAACATGCAAAAAGGTAAGACACGCACACAAAACCAAATAATCTCCCCCACACTAAAATCGAGCACTGTCCCCAGTGCTCTAAACATTAATAACACAAAAGTGGTCAATAGATGATGAGACTTCCCTGATAATAGAAGGCAGGAATAGGGTTGGAATGTGAGCGTGCACAACAGAGATGGAGTATCACGGCTTCACCACATTGCTTACAACGTCCCAATTCTGAGCAAAACTAACACAACGACAACAGAAAGATCAAAAAAAAAAAAAAACAAACAAAAGAGAAAGAAAGAAAAAGAACATAAAAATCCATGGGTAAACTCCCACATAGTACTCAGTTTTACGTCGTGAGCACGACGTAATCCAGACAACAAAGGACTACCCATAATCCTTTACCTGCATGAATACCATCTCAGCCAGAGCATCAGTAGTAACCATATAAGCACAAAGGACAATAAAGAAAGCAAATAATGAATCACTTAAGCTCAAATCGAACATCCTATTCTCCAAAGAAAAATAGATAACTTCTACTCCCAAAGCACAATACTTTGGCGAATAAGGATGTTGACATATTATAGATGCTACCTTAACCTTTGTCTCTCTTCATCCTCCTCCAGAACACGTATTTCAAGAGTTGAGGCGGCCTTCACTTCCAGTGGGCTTTGGCATGCTAGCAACTTCACAGGCGTGCCACTCTTCCTCGTCACCGATCCCGTAACAACTTCCTCGAGACTATGCTCCTAACTTCTCATTATTCAAATTGTGGGAAAGGTATGGCTTCGCCTCTTTCATTTTCCATCCCCTGATCGCAGCTGCTCGTCTCGATGTCTCTTCCATCCCATTCTCAACAATTGGGTCACTTTCTAGAATAGTGACCGTCTCGACCGATCGGATTGGTTTGAAGTTCCTCACGCACATTGTCAGTAATACTCATCAAGCATTCTATTAACTCGTCCCATTTGCAAGCTCTAAACGTCAAGTGAGGCGTCTTTAGCATCCAATCTTTGGGCTAAAGTATCCATTCTTTGGTCGAACATATCCTCAAAAGCTGGTCTCTGAGGTGGTGGTGGAGGTGCTTGATGATACTGCTGTTGTTGGAAGAATGACTGTTGAATAGGAGGTTGCTGGAAAAAGAGGTCATCACTACTTGAAGAAGTTGGAAGATGCTCCCAAGAGGGTCATAGCTTGATGCTCATAGGAGGATCATAGCTCGATTCTCCCAAAGAAGGATCATATGCTTGATGCTAATAGCAGACGGACATCCTCGTAATAGTCGAATCGACTCTTCTTCGTAAGAAGAATTTGCCCAATACGATGAACTTTTCTCCCCCCAGCCTGTTTGACCATATTCGTACTGCTGGTAACCCTGCATTAACAGACACCAACAAAAAAACAAGATCACACGCACCGGGGGGAGAAAATAACAAAAAGAACGAAAAGAAACATAGAAAACAAACAACACAAACAATACGCCTAAAGTTTTCCCCGGCAACGGCGCCAAAATTGATAGAGCTAAAAACACACTCAAATTTACTCGCAATCGTACGAGGTAATTGTAGCGTGATAAGTTAACCCAAGTCGTCTCTCAAGGAAAACTTAACAGGGCTATTGTTCGTGTCGCACACAGAAAGCAATTAAATCCTAAACATTCTAATAACAAATGAGGTTTTGGAATAAATAGGAATTAAAATACGGAAAATAAACAACAATCCTAAGCTAGGGGTTGTCAATCCCGAGCTAAACTAGTAAAGCATTAAATCTAAACCAGGGGTTGTTAATCCCTAGTTGAACTATGAAAGCAGTAAAACGAAAGCAATGAACAAGAGCAATAGCAATCCTAAGAAGTTCGTCAAGCCCTAATCTAAATCTAATTGCAAATAAACCATAAATATCAATCAACCAACAAGAACATGAATTAATCGAAAGCAGGAAATCATTAAGCAATGTAAATCAAAGGAACATGAAAATCCAATAGCATAAATCGGTAAATCAATGTATTAATCAAAGAGTTGAAAGTAGAAATTAATACTATTGTTCTAGCTATGCTGTCGATGAAAGCTCCTGCAATTTAAAAGAACACGGCCAGTAAGGAAATAAGAATCGCTAAAAGCGCCGCGAAGACCAAAGAAACTGAAAGACCTAGCACGTATATATATATATTAAAGAGTGAGCGCCGGATGCGGAGTGAGCACCGGTTGAGAAAGCATTCTATATTGATACTGAACGCTGGCTCAAGGGGAGCGCTCGCTGAAAAACGCTCCTGTCTCAGAAACGAACGTCGGCTCAATGCGAGCAGGCGCCCGCGGGTGGTGAGCGGGCGTTCAGGCTGAACGCGCAAGGAAGATTGGCGAGCGCACGCTCGACCACAGCGCCGGCTGGGAGCTGGACGAGCGCGAAGATGTGGGCGAGCATTACGTGGTCGAGCGCCGGGTGGCCGAGTACTGGTGCGCTGGAGAAAGAAGACCGAGCGCGCGCTAGGAAGCCAGTGCTGGATCGAGTCGTGTGCGCTGTGTGCGGCGCTGGATGCGGGAGTGTAGTGCTGGGGCGTGATGCTGGGGCGAGTGCATCGACTTGGTCGAGCGCCGGGTGGAGAGCAACGGGCGCTGGGTTATGGGTACGCATTGGCTGGGCGAGCGCTGCGTGGTCGAGCATCGGGTGGCCGAGTGCTGGTGCTCGAGCAGTGAGTGGACAGCGCCGGCCAGGCGCTGGCCGGAGGGACGCGGCGAAGCGTTGCGGTGAACGCGCTACCGGGTGAGCATTGCGGATGAACGCGCTACGGGCAACCGCCGGCCGGCGGGCGGGTGTCTTTGGAGCGACGCTGGGTGAGTGTTGCGCGTGAACGTGCGCTGGGTGGTTGAGGCACGCGAGGATGGGCGAGTGCTGGGAAGAGGGCGCACTACGGAACGGGCGCTGGGTTCCCAATGCCGAACGAGAGGCGTACTGAACGTGCGCTGTGCGTGTGGGCGTTGGCCGGGTGCGTGCGGGCTGGGCGAGGTGCTGCGCGCGGGCTCTGGCGTGCGGCGCGACGTGCCACGTCGCACGTTCGCAACTTTGATCATTCGCTCTGTTCTCTCTCGTCTGAACACCGACTTGTAATTCGTTTGCGCCTATGAACTCCTGTCGAGATGCTCTTCAATATACTTAATCCTTGGCAGATTCATTTCATCCTATTTAATGTCGATTTTCTACAAAATATTAAAACAAACCAAATAAGTTTGAATTGATAAATATTAATCAAACCAACGGCATAAATAGGATAAACTACTGAAAATGACAAGTAAAACAATACCAAGAATAAGCACAAATTCATACCAAACAAAAAGCGAGAGCGGGCGCTCGCGGTTGAGCACCGGATGAGCTCGCGACCTGGGCTAGTTGAATGCGCGCTAGGTGAGGCCAGCACGCGGGCGAGCTGGCACGCGGGGAGAGCGCTCGTTGGGTAAGCGAGCGCTGGATGGCCAGCGTCGGATGAAGTGAATGATGGCGAGGCGCACGCGCTTGGAAGCGAGCGCTGGAGGGGCGCTCAGCACCGCACGCCGGATGCACGGGCGAGCGGGCAACGGGCGTGCGCTGGGGTATCCGTGTCGGTTGTGCTGGACACTGGAACGCAACGCACGAGAGTGTGGGCGATGTGCGCGCACTGGGGTGTCCGCGCCGGATGTGCTGGGTGCGCTGGATCGAGCGCCGGGCTCGGCAAGCTCGGCATGCGATGGGGTGTCGTGCGTGACTTTGACTATTCATCCCGTTCTCTTTCGTCTGAAGTCCGAATTGTGATCCGTTTGCACCTACCGACTCCTATCGAGATGCTCTTCAATATACTTAATTCTTGGTAGATCCATTTCATCATATTTAATGTCGTTTCCCTACAAAACATCGAAACAAACCAAGTAAGTCCGAATCAATAATTACTAATCAAACCAACGGCATAAATAGGACAAACTACTAAAAACAACATGTAAAACAATACCAAGAACAAGCACAAATTCATACCAAACAACTCCCCCACACTTATTCATTTGCTTGTCCTCAAGCAAAATCTATACTAATACGAATAGAAAAATAACTCATGCACATTCACTCTTAGTCCAATCAATCAAACCTCTTTTTGCAATTCCCCCAAACATGATGAATACATAATCAAAGTTAGTGTGAAACAAATCTAAAATTATGAAAATATCAAATAAACAAGTAGATTATTTTTGCTCAGACTCAACTCTCCGCTAGGGGTGAATTAGCTAAAATGCTTACCTTTAGCAACAAGTTTCTTTGATAACATAGAAAGTATTAACAGATTTTGGAACAATGTTCGAAAGGTAAATTCTCGATGAACTCGAGTTTCCTATCGTGGTTTCCCATGCCCATATCTCAATTTACGAGAAAGAGGGTCAGAATCTCATCCTCCATTTCAACAATCTCAACAATAAACTGGAGTTTTCATTCTCCTCATTTTCATACTTTTTTTTTTGATGAAACAAGTATATAGGTAACCACACTGTTAACACTACCCCTAGCATTAGTCGGACAAATCACATCAATAACCCCCGATTTAAGATTAATTCACATAATCTCGTCAATTCACATTGCACTTCAATAACATAACATCAAGATAAACGAGAATACATCAAGGTTCACCAATACCACGTAGTTCAAAGCACAAATCACAATCCTAACTTATTCGCATAGACAAAAACTTGAGTTCAAGAGGTCAAAATAAACATAGATCCATATTGCCAATCATGCACATAAACAGAGCACGACATATAATCAACAACTCCCCCCCTCCCACATAAATTCGAGCGCCGTCCCCAGAGCTCTAAACAGTAACAACAAAATAAGGCCAATAGAGGATGAGACTTCCCTGATAAAAGATGGCAGAAAGAAGGTTGTTCAGAAATCGAGTCCCAAGAGGAGGCCTGCAGCAGACACCATAAAAGCAAAGGAAAAACACACCACAATAGGAAAAGAACAACGATCGAAAGAAAGACGAGAGAAAATAAAATAAAGAAATACATACATACTCTCCAACAGTGAAACATCATTGTTGGTCCGATGGTGGTGGCGGTGGATAGGCGGTGTGGGATAGGGACCAGGCGTCCCACTTAGCCTGAAGATCAGCCAGCTGCTGCTCTTGGGTGTCTAATCGTCGGTAAACATCTTGTCAGAAATCCCCAAACGCCTGCTGTGAAGATTGACTGAAGTCATTGAACTAGCGTGATTGGGTGTCAAGACGCTGATACACCTCATCATGGAAATCTCCAAACCCCTAGGTCGTTGATTGATTGAAATCTGTGAATTGCTGACCCATCTGCTGCCTATACTCCTCAAAGTTCTGATTCCAGGAGGAGCTAAAGTCCCCAACCATGTGAAGTGGCTCGCTGAAATCGCCAAAGCTGAATCAAATGAGCCCTAAGATCACTGAAGGCGTCGCCGTGGGGCTGATGAGAGTATGGGTAAGCCAGGAGGGGCGTGTCATGTGGTCCCGCCTCTCCTTCTTCGGCGGCCTGATCCTCGGGGATATCTTCATCCATTGGGGTAGCTGTACCGGCATGAGACCCGAACGGACGGTTCTGCTTAATCATAATATACTCTTGGACACTACACCGTGCTTCATAAAGAAGCAATGTAGCTGATCAGATGCAATCACCCGAAAATCACTGAACGTGATGGGAAGATTCTCAATGACATTGGAGCCCGAACTTGGAAAGTCTTCTCCAGTTAATCCCCCAAAGAACTTGGCTAGAATCAAAGGGTACTGGCTCAGGGAGAGATGTGCCTTACGGTGTCGCCTCATATAATCAAATCGCGGCCACAAGAACGGTGCTTCACAAATCTTCTTGTTATTCACAGCACACCACAAGAAGAAAACTTCCTGAGCACTCACTTTATTTGCCTGCTCTTTCCCTGTGAAGTTGTATGCAAGGAATTTATGGGCGATAACCAGAGCTGGGTCCTTAATAAAGGCACTAGAAGTGCCTGTTGATGACCAATTATCAAAACCAGATAAAATTCTCCATGTTTCAACGAGAGGAAAATCCTTTGGTACATCAGAAAACCCACCAACATGAAAACCAAATACATCATACATAACCTTTGGTGTAATAGCACATCTACCCCCTCCCAACTGACAGAAAGATGATTTAAAATTTGGACTGATCTCGAGCGTCACACAAAATTCCCTAAGAACATTCTTAATACCATATTCCGGTTCCCTTGTTGCCAAATCAAGCAGACCCCACAATTTCAAATATCGTTTCACAGTTGCATCAACACCCAATGAAGCCAAAATATTCCAATCATAAGAACGTGGGTGACTGATCTCCTTAGAACGGATAACAGAGAAGAAAATACCTTCTTGGGGCGAATAAATAGAGAACGGAGCATTGTAGTTCTCCCGCAAATCTTCGGGTTGTTCACTGGATCCTGAAGCATCTGCGTCTGTTCTTGCTCTTTTTGCCAAAGAGGTGAGAGGATTTTTTGTTCGAACCATGATGATGAGATACCCGGAGGGATTAGCTTGGAAAGGTCTCGGTGATATACGAACAGGATGCCGAGCGCGGAGGTGAGGCGGGCGAAAACGCTACCGGAAGGCAAACGCCGGAAGAGCGAGAGGATCTGGCGAGGGACGCCGAGCAGGCGGCGACGGCAAGAGCTCCGATCAGGGTGAACGCCGATTGTGGCGTCGAGCTAGGGAGCGTTGAGCGAGAATGGGCGCTGAGGGCGCCGATCGATCGAAGGGGCGCGCGCTGAAGGTGGAGCTGAGCGGCGCGCTACAGGCGCTTAGGCGAGCGCCGATGGGCTAGGCTAGAGGAGGTGAGACGCGCTGAAACTTTTGGAATGAATTTTAATAGGGCATGGTGCCCTAATATAGGGCCGATTCAAGGAGTTAGCGCCGGTTCCTTGGTGAGCGCCGGTATTTTCTCTTCTTCTCTTTTTTTTTTTAATAAATATATGCGAGCGCCGGCTCAGGATTGAGCGCCGGTTTAGGCGGGGTTGAGCGCCGTTTGCTTTGCACGCCGGAATGGAGGAACATTATGTCCAATTCTTGAGCGTCGGTTCAGGTTGAGCGCCGATTGTGGATAGCTTCTGTCCAATTCTTGAACGCTCGTTCATCTTGAGCGCCAGTTGTGAATGGCTTCTGTATTACTCCTGAGCACTGGTTCAGCTTGAGCGCCAGTTATGAATGGCTTCTGCCCAACTCTTGAGCGCTGGTTCAACTTGAGCGCCAGTTGTGAATGGCTTCTGTATTACTCTTGAGTGCTGGTTCAGCTTGAGCGCTAGTTGTGAATGGCTTCTACCCAACTCTTGAGCGCTGGCTCATCTTCAAAGCCGGTTGTGGATGGCTTCTGTATTACTCATGAATGCCGGACCACTTTGAGCGCCAGTTTCTAAGAGCAAATGTACATTTTTTTTTAAACGCCAATCTCAACGTCGGTTCGCTTCATTTCCACATCTGAACCAAAAAGAGAAAAGAGATAGATCAAAAGATAAAAACAAACAAACAAAAAGAAAAGGAAAAGAAAAGACAAGAGAAAATCGTGGATAAACTTCCACGTAGTACTCAAATTTAACGTCGTGAGCACGACGTAATGAAATCAGAGATATTGAGGATCGATGAGCAAAACGCTCTCCACTTCTTCCAACTCCTCTCGATCAAAATATGGTTTCACTCGCGTCCGTTCACAGTAAATGATCTGTTTGTGTTAGGATCGCGAAGTAAA
Source organism: Salvia rosmarinus (assembly GCA_036937905.1). Taxonomy (NCBI): domain Eukaryota; kingdom Viridiplantae; phylum Streptophyta; class Magnoliopsida; order Lamiales; family Lamiaceae; genus Salvia; species Salvia rosmarinus. The sequence continues at coordinate 39,912,903 of CM072813.1, forward strand.
ACCGCTCCATGGGGAAATACCTTCTCAACAATATAGGGACCACTCCACCTGGAGTTGAGCTTTCCGGGGAAGAGTTTCAAACGAGACTGAAATAGTAACACCTTCATTCCCGGCCTTGAATCCTTACGAACTATTCGACGATCATGAATCCTCTTAACTTTGTCCTTGTAAATACGGGCATTCTCATATGCTTCGTCCCGTAATTCTTCGAGTTCGGTCATCTGGAAAGCTCTACCCTTACCTGCTTCTGTGATGTCGAGATTCATGGCCTTTATTGCCCAATAAGCTTTGTGTTCAATCTCAACGGGTAAATGACACGCCTTTCCATACACAAGCCTATATGGACTCATTCCCAAAATGCTCTTGAACGCAGTACGGTATGCCCAAAGTGTAGCATTCAACTTCATTGACCAGTCCTTCCTGGATGGTTGGACCGTCTTCTCGAGCACACCTTTGATCTGCTTGTTGCTTGTCTCAGCTTGTCCTGAAGTCTATGGATGATATGGCGTGGCCACCTTGTGGGTGATGCCATTCTTCTCCATGAGCTTCTTGAACAACTTATTACAGAAATGCGCACCCCCATCACTTATGATCGCTTTGGGAAAACCAAACCTGCAAAGAATGTTCTCCTGCACAAACTTCAAGACAACATTAGCATCACTAGTCCGCGTGGGAATTGCTTCAACCCACTTGGACACATAATCAACAGCAAGCAAAATGTATTCAAATCTGTTAGAGTTTGGGAAAGGTCCCATAAAATCAATACCCCATACGTCAAATATTTCAACGACAAGAATATTGTTCAGTGGTATCTCATTTCTTCTCCCCACATTGCCCACTCGTTGGCATCTGTCACATGAGAGGTAGAAGGAGTGGGCATCCTTGAAAAGATTTGGCCAAAAGGACCACTCAAAGACTTTAAAAGTCGCCTTACGCCCACCAAAATGTCCTCCGCAGGGCCTCATGACACAACCTTAAAACTCGACCTTGCTCCTCATCGAATTCATCTTCTAACCACCTCGCCCTTCCCAAGCTTGAAAAGATATGGATCATCCTAAAATAATTCCTCGATACACTAAGAAATCTCTTCCTTTCGGGAAGTCAAATCAGACTCAAGGAGCCACAAGCCAAGTAATTAACAATATCAAGATACCAAGGTGATGAATTGATTTCCAAAGCATGCTCAAAAGGATAAGACTCGCAAGACTCTCTTGTGTGTAAAACAAATGGGGACTCGAGACGAGACAAATGGTCACCACGCTATTGTCACTACCTTTCCGCCTATAATTTCTAGATCAAAGTCTTGCGTAAGAAGAACCCAACGAATTAATCTAGGTTTAGCCCGATTTAGTCAATGTATATCTTAAGGCAAAGATGATCACTGTGAACAATTACTTTAGAACCAATGATATAAGCACGAAACTTATCTAAAGCAAAGATAACAACAAACAACTCCTTTTCAGTAGTTGTGTAATTCACTTGAGCAGAACTTAAAGTTAAGCTAGCATAATAAATCACACGCAACATTTTATCCACAAGTTGACCTAAAACAGCTCCCACGGCAACATTGCTAGCATCACACATTATTTCGAAATGTAGTGACCAATTTGGGGCAACAACAACAGGAGCAGTAGTCAATTTCTCCTTGAGCAAATTGAAAGCATGCAAACATTTATCATCAAATTTGAAAATAACATCTTGAGCAAGTAGATAATACAAAGGTTGGCTTATCTTAGAAAAATCTTTTATAAACCTACGGTAAAAACCTGCATGTCCTAAAAAACTCCTAATGCCCTTAACATCAACGGGTGGAGGTATTTTTTCAATTACATCCACTTTAGCCTTGTCAACCTCAATACCATTTCTAGACATAATATACCCCAATACAATCCCACTTTTTACCATAAAGTGACTCTTTTCCCAACTAAGAGTGAGATTACTCTCCACACAACGTTTAAGCACACGATCAATCTTATCTAGACAATCATGAAAAGAAGATCCGAAAACCGAAAAATCATCCATGAATACCTCAAGGAAATCTCCAATCATCTCAGAGAAAATTGACATCATGCACCGCTGAAAGGTGCCTGGTGCATTACACATGCCAAAGGCATCCGCCGGTAGGCATATGTACCAAAAGGACTTGTAAACGCCGCTTGGCCTCGATCCTCCGAGCAATAGCAACATGATAGTAACCAGATAAACCATCAAGAAAACAAAAATATTCATGTCCGGCTAACCTATCAAGCATTTGATCAATAAAAGGGAGAGGGAAATGGTCCTTTTTCGTCGCGGCATTCAACTTCCGGTAGTCAATGCACATGCGCCAACCGGTAGTAGCCCTTGTAGGTACCATCTCTCCTTTCTCATTCTTCACCACTGTGATGCCTCTCTTCTTGGGCACCACATGTACTGGGCTAACCCACTCGCTGTCCGAGATAGGGTAGATAAGTCCTTCTATAAGAAGCTTCAAAATCTCCTTTTTCACCACTTCACTAAGGATTGGGTTCAATCTCCTCTGGGCATCAATCACCGGCTTCACTCCATCCTCAAGCGTGATACGATGCATGCATGTTGCTGGGCTGATTCCCTTTATGTCGGCTAGACTCCACCCAAATGCAAGCTTATTCTTTCTCAGAACCGAAAATAGTTCTTCTTCTTCAACATTTGAAAGCTCAGTGGAAATGATAATTGGCTTCTCATTTCCCTCCTCCAAGAATACGTACTTCAAATGTTGTGGCAGTTCCTTCATTTCTAGAGTGGGCTTTGGCATGCTAGCAACTTCAAGTGCCCACTCTTCCTCGTCAGCCGATCCTGCAAAAACTTCCTCGAGGCTATGCTCATGCAGCAACATATTCTCGGCCAAGGGATCAATAGTATCAATGAAAGCACAATCATCAATAGAATTAACAGAAGGAAACATCACACTGTCCCTAACAGAAAAAGACACGGTTTCACCAAGCACAGTCATTTTTAAAGTGCCACTCTTAACATCAATTAGTGTGTTGGTTGTGGTCATGAATGGCCTCCCCAATAACAGGGTGTGCTCTTTTCCATCTTCCCTAACCTCACCAATTTCCAAAACAACGAAGTCAACAGGAACTATCAACCCACCCACCTTAACTAAAATGTCCTCAATAATACCCTTCGGATATCTGACGGACCTATCGGCTAGTTGTAGACACATGCGAGTGGGTTTAAGTTTGCCTAATTCTAATTGTTTGAAAATTGAATAAGGCATCAAATTAATCCCGGCCCCCAAATCAAGCATGCCAGAAGCTTCCTTACCATTACCTAAAGCAATTTTAATGATAAAACTAACTGGATCCCGGAGTTTGGAAGGCAACTGGTGCTGTAGGATGGAATTAGCTGCCTCGGAGACTACGACCTTCTCGTACTCTCCAAACCTTCTTTTCTTTGAGGCCAGCTCCTTCAAAAACTCGACGTAGACGGCACATTTCGATCACGTCCAACAAAGGCAAATTGACATTCACCTTGACAGAGTTTGTAGAACTCGTGAATTGTTGATCTTGTTTCTCATTTTTCACCGGTGGGAAGGGTATCGGTGGAGTATAAGGCTTTGCTGCCTTATGCAATTTGACCTCGGTCTCTTTCTCATTCTCCACCTCCTGAGATTTCATCTGCTTCTCAGATGTCTCTCCCACCTTATTCTCAATCACCCAACCACTCCTCAAAACAGTGACCGCCTAAGCCTGATGGGGTTGGCTAGGAAGTTTCCACCTCTTTCTTCGCAATAGCTTGTTCAACAAGCTAGCAATCTGTCCCATTTGGCCTCTAAATGCTTGTTTGTGGAGTCTTGAGCATCCAATCTTTGGGCGAAAGCATCCATTCTTTCGGTGAACATATCCTCCAAAGCTGGTCTCTGAGGTGGTGGTGGAGGTGCCCACGATATCGCTGGCCGCCATGGAATTGGGAACTATCATGTGGGGTTGTTGTCATGATAGTGCCTCTCTCAATAAACTGCGCGGCGTGGAGGTCTTCTATATGGGCACTCTGATTTGAATTATGCCCTTGACTCTGATTCCTCCATCCCACGTTAGGTTGATTCCTCCACCTTGAGCCAAACTATTGCTGATTATACTCGAATTGTTGTCGGGGTTGGAATCCTTGCATCGCATAGGCTTCGCTTCGCCTTCAAGAGTAAGCTTTCCCATCCTGGGGCACGTATCTACATTATGTCCGGGTTCATTGCAGATACCACAAGTTTCAATGAATTCCTCGTGCTGGACTGGTGGATCTGGTTTTCTCATCTTCAACTCTTGGACTTTCCTCATCAATTCAGCCACTTGTTTATTCATGTCGTACGAAGGATTCACGGCGTGTGCCTTGGCTCTTCCACCTCGACTAGACTTCTGCTGTGAAGTAGCAGCCATAGCTTCAAAAATATCAACGATATCTGCTGCCGTTCGAGAACCAATATCTCCACCTGCAGCATTGTCCACCATATACTGAAAACTTAAGTCAATCCATCGTAAAAGAATTGATAGAAAATTTCATCTGGCAAGGCATGGTGAGGGCACTTCTGCAATAAGTCCCTGAACCGTTCCCAAGCTTCATGGAATGACTCGTCTAACGTCTGATTAAAGGTCATGATCTGTGACCTCAACTCCTGACTTTTCTTATTGGGGTAGTATTTCGTCATGAATTTATCTACCACGGCATTCCAATTCTGCAGAGAGTTGGCGGGAAGTGCCAGGAACCACGACTTCGCCCTATCATTTAGGGTGTACGGGAAACAGCGCATCTTCAGCTGATCTTCATTTAGTCCCCCAATGGGAAGGACTGCAATACCGAGCAAAATTCCCTTATGAATCCCAAGGCATCCTCACTAGCAAGCCCATGGAAAGTAGGCATGAGCGAGAAATGATTCGGCTTAAGCTCATAGTCTCGGGTTGCCGGTCCAAGAACTATTGGGGAAGTAGCTGCCCCAATCACCGGCCTGTAGAAATCACGCAATGCACGTGCATTTTCACCCATCTCTCTCAACGGGGGAGTATTCTCTACCACTGGTTGATCTCTGATTATAGGCTCTGACTGTTCACCACTCACAGAAGTGGCACCAAACTCCTCCAAGGTCCTAAGAAGCGATCTTTAGATCTTCGAGCGCGGTCCAACGGGGTAGCAAGCGGTCTATTTAGATCATGCGACCTAGCATACACAACACTCAAACAAGAAAAGATCACATGCAACTGGAGAATAAAAATAAATAAAAACGAAAAGAAACACAGAAAATAATCAACACGATAATAAGCCTAAAGTTTTCCCCGGCAACGGCGCCAAAATTTGTTTCAACTAAAAGTTATCTCTTAATTGACTCATAATGGAATGAGGTGTTGTAATAGGGTAAGATAACCCAAGTCGTCTCTCAAGGAAAACTTAACAGGGCTTATTGTTCATGTCACACACATAAAGCGGTAAATCCTAAACACTCTAATACCAAAGAAGGGTTTTTGAACATTCGGGAATTGAAAAGCTAACATGAATTATAAATTAAAGCAAGCAATCTAACTAGGGATTGTCAATCCCTAGTGGAAAACCTAATAAAATACGAAAGCAGGAAGCAAAAGCGTAGAACAAACAAATCTAGATCATCAAACACGAAACAATAAAATTCAACGAAGAACGATTCAATATATAAGTAACATCCAATATCAAATGCATAGAATAAGATAGATTAAATCAAGCAACCAATAATCCAATGTCAACTATGTAATTCAATCCAACAATAATCTAGAAGCAAACACGTAAATTGATCGATTGAAAATTAACAGGAATCGTAAATCAAATAATACTATAAATTCAATCCAACAGAAATCAACACTAGAATTCGTAAATTCAAAGTAAAACTAAGTGCAACAATCGAAAGGATGAAAACATAAATCAATACTCTTAATCTGATGATCAATCTCTCTCATCGTCGCTTGAAAAACTCCAAAGTCGAAGATCAGCAGTCGCGACGAATGTATCAGACCTCGTCAAAATTATGACCTAACGCGTATATATATTAAGTGAGAGTGAACGTCGGATGTAATGTGAGCGAGCGCGGAGCTTTGCTTTCTGTGCCCAAAGTGAGCGCCGGATTAGACCGCGCGCTCGCTAACAAATGCTTCTATATAAGATGTGAGCGCAGGCTGGGAAGGAGCGGGCGCGCAAAGGTGAGGGCGAGTTGAGCGGGCGTTCATGGTGAACGCGCGAGGGAAAATGTCAAACACGAGTTGGGATTGTAATGAAATCTGATTTTAACCCTCTCCCGATGATCTATCTTGGATGTTTAATTAACCATACATTGATTATTTTCCTAGCATGCACCTATATAATTAATTGCAACACGTAGGGGTTTTCTCGTGTTTACCTTTAAATCTGTCGGGGATGATCGGGATGAACGGATCGAGACTCGTGCTTTGATCTTCTGGACTGTATCCCGGTTGCCCAATCTCCAACGTCGAGTGAGGACGATTTATGGAGAATGCTACAGAAAATCACCTCCTTTTCTCTCTTGTATTTTCGAAAATCTCTCACCAAGGAACTATGGTGATTATCGAAATTGCCAAGGATAATGATTGAGGATTAGCTTTGATCTTATCTCTTACCTTATATTTATAATGCATTACCTAATCCCATTAGGAAAGGATCCATGCATATCCCATAAATATAATAATATCCTTATGGATATAGAAGATCAAATCCTTGCCTTAGAGGGATAGGGGGCGCCGATTTCTTCAGTAGCTACGGGCCTGGATGGGCCAGCCCAGGGATCAAATGCAAGGAATAAAGATGGGCCTCAAATAAATTAATTATCTTATGTTCAGCCCAGAACATAAATTAATTTATAAACATTCATTCATGCCACTAGAGAATAAATGCTGACTTACCCCTTTATTACCGAAGGTGAATCGGGCTTGCACTTAGACATTACGAATCCCCGTATTTAAGATATCGCACGTCCATTAATTATTTATAACATTCTGACTGCTTAAAATAATTAATATCTTTAATTCCTTAAGTAGTACCACTCAACCTTATTATTGTACTTGAGCTAACTCAACCTGCAGGGTTTACTACAATAAATCTTTTGAGCTCCTTAAGAGGACGTCATCATCCTAAACGGATACGGTGACTGATACGATAACTAGCATGACATACAAGACCGCCACCACCCAAGATGCGGAGAATATTGGGTTAGAACATATAACCTCACCCATAAAAAGTCAAAGTGATGGTCAAGAACTCATACTCACCTAATACCTTATCGAGGTTTAGATCATCGTAAGTCACCGAGATCTTAGTTCTTCACGACGGTCGATAGAAGAACTCATCTCATCGTGATCCTTCAATACGTCGAGACGCATCAAAGATAGACAAGCAACCAAGTCAAGTCACTTCTTATCTACACAGCCTATACCGACAACTCGTCCTCAAGTTGTCTCACTATGATCCTTTTATATCTCATTGCTCGACCAATCATACGGCACTTCGTGATCTTCTACACACCGTATGATCTAACTTATATATGAGATAAGGGACACGATATATGCAATCAAGTATTCAATTCGATAGGAGATTGTAATAGTGGTAACAGAAACATTTTATACAAGCTCAACCATACCGCTTTCAAGATACAACCAACAATCTCCCACTTATACTAAAGCAAACTTTTAGTATACAATGTGTCTCTACTAGCTATCACAAACAAAACCATCACTTTGCTTCTCCCACTTATACAAAAGTTTCCTTTCTAAGTGGGTGCCATCAAGCGCAATCCAAGTCCTCTCGACGTGTCCGTCGTAGACTTTTGCGCACTCTCGTGAATAGATCCGCTAGGTTATCCGTCGTATCAATCTTTTCAATCAACATATCCCCTCGTCTAACGATTTCTCGTATGACATGGTACATTCTCTCTATGTGTTTGGTCACCTTGTGGGTCCGTGGTTCCTTCGAGTTTTCCATCGCACCGAATTATCACAAGAAACTATGATACTCTTGGGCAAACCAGTACCACACCTAGATCCATGAGGTAGTTCTTGAACCATACAGCCTCCTTAGCAGCCTCCGAGCGGCTACATATTCGCTTCCATGGTAGAGTCCGCAATGCATCGCTTTGCACTCCGCCAGATACTGGCTCCACCTCCCAAGGTAAACACATAGCCCGAGGTAGACTTTTCTCATCACGGTCGACTTTGAAATCGAGTCAGATAACCCAAAGGCATTAGACTATCTCGCATAGTAAACCAAATTATAATCTCGAGTCCTTTTCGTGTACTTGAGTATATGCTTTATCGCAATTCAATGAGCTTGTCCGTGGTTAGATCGATATCTAGCTACTATGCCTACCGCATAGCGTATATCGGGCTCGTACATAGCATTGCGTATATGAGACTTCCTACGGCGGAATCGTAGGAACTTGTCTCATTTCCTCTATCTCGCTTGCGGTCATAGGTGATCGCTCCTTGATAAAGGAACGCCATGTCCGAAGGTAGCAATCCTTTCTTGGCGGTCCGCATACTAAAACGAGTAATCACAAGATCAATGTAAGACGCCCGAGATAAGCTCAACATTTTCCTCTTGCGATCTCGGTAAACCTTGAACCTAAGAATGTACGCGCATCTCCTAAGTCTTTCATTTGAAACTGATCGGATAACCAACTCTTTACGTCGATAACAACTTCACATTGTTGCCAACTAGAAGAATGTCATCTACATAAAGTGCAAGAAATACCACATCACCGCTGACATCTAAACGATACACACAACTCTCGCTAGGCAACCGGGTAAATCCATGGACTTTACCACCTCGCCAAAGCGTAAGTTCCGGATCGTGAGGCTTGCTTAAGCCCATAAATGGACTTCTTAAGCTTCCATACTAGATGCTCTTCACCCTTCACCACATAACCTTCGGTTCTTTGATATAGATGTCTCTACCTTCCTCAAGGTAACCGCTCGTAAAAGCGGTTTCACATCCATTTGCCAAACCTCAAGTTCAAGTGGGTCGCTATGGCGTAAGAATTACGATGGACTTGAGCATTGCTACAGTGAAAAGGTCTCATCGAAATCGATGCCCTCAATCTGAGTGTACCTTTCGCCACAAGCCGGCTTTAAAAGCCAAACCTCTCCATATGAATCTCTTCCTCTTGATACCCACTTACTACCTATGGCTTCCTCGCCATCCGGTAGAGGTGTCTTTCGTATACATCCATAGTCTGTTATGGACTCAATTTCTATGTCCATGGGTCGATTATTGCATCAATGTTCGCTTCCGGGTCTAAATTTCCGCTTTCAGATTCACCCCACGAACATAAATCGCCGGGTTGACGAACAACCCTCCCACTACGACGAGGTGCTACAGCACAATGGCAACGGTGGGTGCAGAACTTGTGGTTCTCATCTCGCACAACTTGTCGGGTAGGTACCACTTATGACGGTCGGTATCTCCAAAGGAACTCGACCCACTTCAATTTCTTGAAGTATCCGCGCCGATCCTCCCACTAGACGCGACATCTCGCACTCTTCGCCTAATCGGTGGTGGAATACGATCATCTTCTAATTCCTGAAGAATGATTTCAACTTTGGATTTATGGTTTGTCATATAATCCTCTTCTAAGAATCGGGCATTAGTGCTAATAATGACCTTCTGATCCTTAGGACTATAGAATAAACCACCTTCGCTCCTCTAGGATAGCCAATAAATGCCTTTGCGTCGGATCTAGCCTCCAACTTGTTAGCCTTTCTTGTTCAAAGACATGTCTTTGGATCGCCCCATATCCTTATGTGGTTTAAACCAGGCTCGCGCCCAAACCACAACTCGAAATGGGTCTTTTGGTGACTTGATGGTACTAGATTTAGCAAATATGCCGCCGCTTCTAAGGCATACCCCGTAACGAAATAGGCAATGCTTTGCATAACTCATCATTGATCTAACCATTTCTAAAAGAGTCCTATTTCTTCGCCCGACACACCATTTTGCCAGTGGTGTGCGGTGTAGTCTTGTTGGAAGTAATCCCACACCGCACCGTATAGTCCATAAACTCGTTCTCGAGGTATTCGCCACCGCGATTAGACCGCAGATGACTTGATACTTTACCAAGCTTCGCTCCACTTCCGCCTTAAACTCTTTGAATTTCTCAAAGCATTCGCACTTGCGGTGAAGCGGTATATGTATCCGCACTCTGAGTAATCGTCAATGAAAGTGACAAAATACTGCACCTCCACGAGCTTGTGTGGACATCGGTCCACACAGTCGAAATGGACTAGCTCCAACACTTCTTTGGCTCTATAACCCTTCGCTTTGAAGGGTCCGGTCGACATTTTACCTTCTATACAGATTCGCAGACCGGGAACAGATGTAATTAGATTACCCAACGCCCATTCTTAGCCGGTCTTTGGATCCTATTTAGATTGATGTGACCTAATCTAAGATGCCAGAGAAATGTGGTGTCATTTTGCGAAGAAAACTTTCTCTTTTTAAGGTTTGATGTAGATGCAACATAGTTATAGGTATTATGTTTTGCAGAAATAGTATAAAGCGAATTATATAAAGTGCCAACACAGATAACTTTGTCATTTCTTATGATAGAAACACCACTATCAAAAATAACAGAATATCCATGAATAAACAATTTCGAAACAGAAACAAGGTTCCGCCGAAAATCCGGCACATATAAAACGTCTTTTAAAATTAAAACTGTTCTCTCAAAACATAAATGAACATCTCCGACTGCAACGGCCTCGACTTTCCCCGCGTTGCCCATGGAGATCGTTATCTCGCCATCACTCAGCTCCCTTGTCCGCAGGAACCCCTGCAAGGTGTAACAAACATGATCAGTCGCACCAGTATCTACTACCCATGAATGAGTAGAACAAGTCGCTAAACATGTTTCCGTTACTAAAGCAAATGGCGTACCTGAGCCTTGAGCATAGGGCACTGGCTTTCCAATGCCCGCCTTACCGCACTTCAAGCACTTGCCCCTCTCCTTGGCTTTTTAAGCCTCCGGTGGCATGCATGTTCTTGCTCCCATTACTCCCACTATTTCCTCGCCTCTACCACCTTTGGTGCCCTTTTCCTTTTTCCATTTTGCAATGAAAATTTGGGCCCTAGATGTGCTAGCAAGAGCATGTTTTCCTTTGCCCATAACTCCTTCCGCCCACGAGATCATTTAGCAACCGACTAAGTGTATACTAGGTCTTGCTCATGATCGCATTCACGCCGAAAGTTCTCAAAGACTTGGGCGGTGTGTTGAGGATGATATCGACCTTGGCCGCCGTCAATACCTCCTCCCAACCGATCAAGACTATCCATGAGATGAGTCGTGTGAGAGACATGTTCATGGACCGAACTTCCTTTTTCCATCTTACACGCCAAGATTTCTCTCATTGTGTGAAATGATCGTTCGATCCGATCGCCCAAACTTACCTCGAGACATGACCATATTTCGATCGCGTCACCATCGATCGATGTCAGCACTGCAAGCCCTTGGACATAGTAGTCATCATATAGCACTTGGCCATATTATTCGACTTATGCCAAAGTCCGCTTGACTCTCCGCTCATTAGTCGATCGCACGATAGGGCATCGGTTTGGGAGTAGTGAGAACAAACATGTGTTCTTCAAATGATAAGAACATATTCCATGTTTCGCTTCCACTCGATAAAATTTGGACGGATAAGGGATTTTGTGCGAGCATATTGATAATCGGTGTAAGAGACATATCGAAAAGATAATGTAAACACATAAGCATACGATCGCACATAATTTGTAACAACAATATTGTAACCTTTTGATAAAACAATATTGATTTAAACCTCCAATCGCCCAATAAATTCCACATGCAAGCCACGCTGTGGGCGCTTACACACGAACCCCCACTGCACTAAAATATACCTTTTAGTCGCTTAATTTCAATCCATGTCAACTTATCCTTATGACAAATGAAATTAATGATTGGACCTTACTAGACCACATCACTATCGCAAGAAGGGACTTCGCGGGAAGTTGTACTCGAGGTGATGTCTAAGCAATGACCACAATTTTAACAACAGAAAATGAATTCTTAGAATTGGCATACTCACTAGGACCATACCGCTTCCAATTCAAATTCCTTTGTTATCTCATTTTAAAACTATCTCTAGAGAACTTATGAGAATCGCACATGCAAGCCACGCGTGTGGACGTTTACACATGAAACTCCCACTTCTCAATAGATTTAAAATGTTTTATTTAGAAATCTCATCTAACAAACTTATGATAAACAAGCAAGCAAGCCACGCGTGTGGGCGCCACTCACAGCGTCTCACTTTGTATAGAGATCAAAAGTGGAGGTCTTGACATTTTAATTTGATAATTAATATGTCGGGTTACTTGTTTAGTCTTTTGTTTCAAAAGGTTTGTCCATGCAGATCACGTAATCCTAGCATGCTTTTCTATAGAACTCAACATGTAAAACATGCTCGCAGAATTCTAAAATATGCTTGAAAACGCGATAAACCTAGCATGCTTACTATGCGCATCCAATCACGAAAACATATATAATATGTTTGTCTACGTAATTTAAACATACATAGCATGCTTCTGCATAATTTAAACATCCACGACATGCAATGAACGATTAAAATAAAATAAAACGATCATCGTGGCCCACTCGTGGAACCTGCACTTTCTTGCCTAATCTATTACATAGAAATGCAAAGTACAGATCTTTATCAACTTCGAAAAACGGGCCTCGCGTGCACGGGCACGGACCGGATTCGTCAAAATTGGATTCGGCCGGAAAATCAGGTTCGGGCTGGAAAAACGGTTCTGGGTCAAATTTGGGCCAGGTCGGCCCAAGATGGGCTGGCTGCGCGCGCTAGGGCAAGGCCCACAGCACACGCCCAGCCAAGTGCGCCGCTTCCTGGCGTGCTCCTCGCGGGTTGCCTCGCGGTCGCCTTCCCGTCGAGCATGCGTCTGCCACGCCCGCTATGCGCCGCCGCGCGCGTTTCTGCGGGTTGACCTCGCGACCGCGAGCCGGCTCACGGCGTCGGTGTCTCGAAGAATACGCGCCCCGTCGCCCGCGCCCACGCTCGCGTTGTTGCCGAGCTCGCTTAGCGGCCGAGCTACCAACGTCCGAGCCGCCGAGCACGACCGCCGAGGTCGCCTAAGCCGCCGAGGTCGACTCACCGAGGTCGCTGCGCCGCCGCCGACGACTCGAGATTTCCGTGCGCGCCGTGGCCGAGCTCGCTGGGGCGCCCGCGAAAAACGTGCGCCCAGCGTCGCCCGCGCGCCGCCGCGAGCCATGCATGACCTCGTCCGCCCAAGACGCCACACGCCGGGCGGCGTATCGCGAAGCGCCGCGCAAGCTCGGCGTGCCGCCGCCGCACGCCATCCGATCGTCGCCCGCTTTTTCCAACGCACTTTCGCCGCCTCGCTCTTCATGCTTTCGCTCGTTTTCTTTTACGATAAGATTTACGTAAAAACAAATCTAATCTAACCACTAATTTTCTCGAGAAAAAAAAATCCGACAAAACAAAAAAACGAGCCACGATGAACGATAGATTCACAATTAATTAATTGCGCACGTTATAATCAAACATGAATTAATCCAACGTAACCAAGATATCGATCCCGTGCTCGATACCAATTGTAGGAAATTGATTTTAACCTCTCCCGAGGATCTATCTTGGATGTTTAATTCACCATACATTGATTATTTTCCTAGCATGCACCTATATAATTAATTGCAACACGAAGGGGTTTTCTTGTGTTCACCTTTGAATCTGTCGGGGATGGTCGGGATGAACGGATCGAGACTCGTGCTTTGATCTTCTGGACTGTATCCCGGTTGCCCAATCTCCAACGTCGAGTGAGGACGATTTATGGAGAATGCTACAGAAAATAACCTCCTTTTCTCTCTTGTATTTTTGAAAATCTCTCACCAAGGAACTATGGTGATTATCGAAAATTGCCAAGGATAATGATTGAGGATTAGCTTTGATCTTATCTCTTACCTTATATTTATAATGCATTACCTAATCCCATTAGGAAATGATCCATGCATATCCCATAAATATAATAATATCCTTATGGATAAAGAAGATCAAATCCTTGCCTTAGAGGGATAGGGGGCGCCGATTTCTTCAGTAGCTACGGGCCTGGATGGGCCAGCCCAGGGATCAAATGCAAGGAATAAAGATGGGCCTCAAATAAATTAATTATCTTATGTTCAGCCCAGAACATAAATTAATTTATAAACATTCATTCATGCCATTAGAGAATAAATGCTGACTTACCCCTTTATTACTGAAGGTGAGTCGGGCTTACACTTAGATATTAAGAATCCCCGTATTTAAGATATCGCACGTCCATTAATAATTTATAGCATTCTGATTGCTTAAAATAATTAATATCATTAATTCCTTAAGTAGTACCACTCAACCTTATTATTGTACTTAAGCTAACTCAACCTGCAGGGTTTACTACAATAAACCTTTTGAGCTCCTTAAGGGGATGTCATCATCCTAAACGGATACGGTGACTCGATACAGATAACTAGCATGACATACAAGCACTGCCACCACCCAAGATGCGGAGAATATTGGGTTAGAACATATAACCCTCACCCATAACAAGTCAAAGTGATGGTCAGCAACTCATACTCACCTAATACCTTATCGAGGTTTAGATCATCGTAAGTCACCGAGATCTTGGTTCTTCACGACGGTCGAGAGAAGAACTCATCTCACCGTGATCCTTCAATACGTCGAGACGCATCAAAGATAGACAAGCAACCAAGTCAAGTCACTTCTTATCTACACCGCAGCCTATACCGACAACTCGTCCTCAAGTTGTCTCAGCTGTGATCCTTTTTATATCTCATTAAGCTTGACCAATCATACAGACTTCTGTGATCTTCTACACACTGTATGATCTAACTTATATATGAGATAAGGGGACACATATATATGCAATCAAGTATTCAATTCAGATATGAGATTGTAATAGTGGTAACAGGAAACATTGTATACAAGCTCAACCATACTGCTTTCAGTATACAAATCCAACAGGGATCCCAGTGCCGGATGGCCGAGGACAGCGGGCGTACGCGTAGAGCGCGCGAGGGAAAAGCGAGAGCGGGCGCTCGCGGTTGAGCACCGATGAGCTCGCGAGCTGGGCTAGTTGAACGCACGCTAGGCGAGGCGAGCACGCGGGCGAGCTGGCGCACGGAAGAGCGCCCATTGGGTAAGCG
The DNA here is from genome assembly GCA_036937905.1 of Salvia rosmarinus. Lineage (NCBI taxonomy): Eukaryota > Viridiplantae > Streptophyta > Magnoliopsida > Lamiales > Lamiaceae > Salvia > Salvia rosmarinus. Next base: position 39,928,138 of record CM072813.1, read on the forward strand.
AGCGCTGGATGGCCAGCGCCGGATGCAAGCGGATGCTGGCGAGGCGCGCACGCTTGGAAGTGAGCGCTGGAGGGGCGCTAAGCACCGCACGCCGGATGCACGGGCGAGCGGCGGCGGCGCGCGTGGGGTATCCACACCGTTGTCTTGACCGGAGCGCAACACGCGAGTACGGGCGACGTCGGCGTCTTTGGGTGTCCGCGCCGGATGTGCTGGGTGCGCTTGATCGAGCGCCGGGCTCGGCGTGCGACGGGGTGCCGTGCGCGACTTTGACTATTCGCCCATTCTCTCGCTGAAGTCCGAATTGTGATCCGTTTGCACCTACGGACTCCTATCGAGATGCTCTTCAATATACTTAATTCTTGGCAGATCCATTTCATCATATTTAATGTCGTTTTCCTACAAAACATCGAAACAAACCAAGTAAGTCCGAATCAATAATTACTAATCAAACCAATGGCATAAATAGGACAAACTACTAAAAACAACATATAAAACAATGCCAAGAACAAGCACAAATTCATACCAAACAGGGTACGCCTTAGAAATAGCAGCATACTTGTTAAATCTAGTATCATCCAAGTCAGTCGAAAAGACCCCCTTTCGAGTTGTGGTTTGGGCGCAGTTGGTTTAAACCACATAAGGATATGGGCGATCCAACATGTCTTGAACAAGAAGGCGACAAGTTGGAGGCTAGATCGAAGCAAGGTCATTTATCATATCCTAGAGGAACGAAGGTGGTTATTTCTATAGTCATAAGGATCAGAAGGTCGTTATAGCACTAACGCCCGATTCTTAGAAGAAGATTATATGAGAAACCATAAATTCAAAGTTGAAATCATACTTCAAGAATTAGAATATGATCGTATTCCGCCACCGATTAAACCAAAGGTATGAGATGTCGTGTCTAATGGGAGGGATCGACACCAAATACTTCAAGAAATTGAAGTGGGTCGAGTTCCACTGGAGATATCGTCCATACAAGTGGCACCTATCCAGCAAGTTGTGCAAGATAGAGAACCACAAGTTACTGCACCCACCGTTGCCATTAGTGGGGGGGTTGTTCATCAACCCGAGCGATTTATGTTCGTGGGTGAATCTTCGGATTTAGTCCCAGGAAACGAGCAAACTATAATCGACCCATGGACATACAAGAAGGCAATACAAGACACTGATGCAAGATCATGGCACACCGCTATGGACTTAGAAATTGAGTCCATAACAGCTATGGATGTACACGAAAAGACACCTCTATCGATGGCAAGGAAGCCATAGGTAGTAAGTGGGTATATAAGAGGAAGAGATTCGAGATGGAGAGGTTTCGCTTTTAAAGCCGTGCTTGTGGCGAAATGGTACACTCAGTTGAGGCATCGATTTCGATGAGACCTTTTCATCTCAGTAGCAATGCTCAAGTCCATCGTAATTCTTCGGCCATAGCAGCCACTTAAACCTTGAGGTTTGGCAAATGGACGTGAAAACCGCTTTTCTAAACGGTTACCTTGAAAATGTAGAGACATGTATATGCAAAGAACCCGAAGGTTATGTGGTGAAGGGTGAAGAGCATCTAGTATGGAAGCTTAAGACGTCCATTTATGGACTTAAGCAAGCTTCGATCATGGAACTTACGCTTTGACGAGGTGGTAAAGTCCCATGGATTTACCCAGTTGCTAGCGAAAGTTGTGTGTATCGCTTGATGTCAACAATGACGTGGTATTTCAGACTTTACGTAGATGACATCCTTCTACTGCAACAATGTGAAGTTGTTATCGACGAAAGAGTTGGTTATACGATCGCCTTCAAATAAAAGACTTAGGAGATGCAGCGTACATTCTTGGGATCATGGTTTATCGAGATCGCAAGAGGAAAATATCGAGCTTATCTCGGGCGCCTTACATTGATATTGTAATTACTGCTTTAGTATGCGGACCGCCAAGAAAGGATTGCTACCTTCAGGCACGGTGTTCCTTTATCTAAGGAGCAATCACCTATGACTGCAAAGGAGATAGAGGAAATGAGACAAGTTCCTTACGCTTCCGCCGTAGGAAGTCTCATGTATGCAATGCTATGTATGAGACCCGATATCTGCTATGCGGTAGGCATAGTAGCTAGATATCAGTCTAACCCTAGACAAGCTCATTGGACTGCGGTAAAACATGTACTCAAGTACCTGAAAAGGACTCGAGATTATAGGCTAGTTTACCAAGCAGATAGTCTAATGCCTTTGGGTTATTCAGACTCGGATTTCCAAGCTGACCGTGATGAGAAGAAGTCTACCTCAGGCTATGTATTTACCTTGGGAGGAGGAGCCATATCCTGGCAGAGTGCAAAGCAATATGCATTGCGGACTCTACCATGGAAGTCGAATATGTAGCCGCTTGAGGAGGTTGCTAAAGAGGTCAGATGTTTCAAGAACCACCTCATGGATCTAGATGTGGTACCGGTTTTCCCAAGAGTATCATAGTTCTTCGTGATAACTCGTGCGAGGGCAAACTCGAAGGAACCACGGACCCACAAGGCAACTAAACACAAAGAGAGAAAGTACCATGTCATACGAGAAATCATTAGATGAGGAGATGTGCTGATTGAGAAAATTGGTATCATGGATAACCTAGTCGACCCATTCACGAAGAGCACGCCGCAAAAAGTCTACGAAGAGCATATTCGAGGACTCGATTGCACAAAGATGGCACCCACTTAGAAAGGAAACTTTTGTAGAAGTGGGAGAAGCAAGGTGATGGTGTTGTTGTAATAGCTAGTAGAGAGACACATTGAATACTAAAAGTTTGCTTTAGTATAAGTGGGACATTGTTGAATTTGTATACTGGAAGTAGTTTTGGTTGAGCTTGTATACAATGATTCCTGTTACCACTATTACAATCTCCTATCTGAATTGTTTACTTGATTGCATATGTATGTCCCCTTATCTCATATATATAAGTTAGATCATACAGTGTGTTGTAGATCACAGAAGTCTGTATGATTGGTCAAGCTTAATGAGATATAAAAAGTATCATAGCTGAGACAACTTGAGGACGAGTTATTGGTATAGGTTGCGGTATAGAAAAGAAGTGACTTGACTTAGTTGCTTGTCTATGCTGGTACGTCTCAGACGTATTGATGGATCACAGTGAGATGAGTTCTTCTATCTGACCGTCATGAAGAACCTAGATCTCGGTGACTTTATGTTGATCTAAACCTCGATAAGGTATTAGGTGAGTATGAGTTGTTGACCATCACTTTGACTTGTTATGGGTGAGGGTTACATGAGATAACCCAATTCTCTCTCATCTTGGGTGGTGGCGATCTTGATGTCATGCTATTTACCCGTGTCGAGTCATCGTATCCGCTTAGGATGATGACGCCCCTTAAGTAGCTCAAAGGTTTATTGTACTAAACCTCGCAGTTGAGTTATCTCAAGTACAATAATAAGGTTGAGTGGTACTACTTAAGAATTAAAGTAATTAATTATTTTAAGCGGTCGAGCACGTAAATAATTAATGGACGTGCGATATCTTAAATACGGGGATTCGTTAAGTCTAAGTGCAAGCCCGACTCAACTTCGGAAATAAAGGGGTAAGTCAGCATTTATTCTCTAGTGGCATGAATAAATATTTATGAATTAATTTATGTTCTGGGCTTAACATAAGATAATTAATTTATTTGAGGCCCATCTTTATTCCTTGCATTTGATCCCTGGGCTGGCCCATCCAGGCCTGGAGCTAAGAGAAATTTTGTCCCTTTCATATAGAGTCCCATTGGGACTCTGTTTTGATCCTCTCTATCTTAAGAGATATTATTATATTTATTGGATATGCAGAAATTCTATCTTGATAGGATTTAAGATTGCATTATAAATATAAGGTGAGAGAAAATCAAACCCTAATCCAAGAGAAGAAAATTTCAAAAATTACTATTCACATAGTGAGGATTTTCGAGAATCTCTAGGGAAGGAAGAAGGCGAATTTCTGTAGCACTCTCCACAGATTGTCCTCACTCGACATTGGAGATTAGGCAATCGGGATACAGTCCAGAAGATCAAAGCACGAGTCTTAATCCAATCCTTGCCTGACAGATTCACAGGTAAACACGAGAAAACACCAACGTGTTGCAATTAATTATGTAGGTGCATGCTAGGAATATAATCAATGTATGGTGAATTAAACATCCAAGATAGATCATCGGGAGAAGGTTAAAATCAGATTTCCCTACATAACACAAGTCGGGCCAATTTCCAAGCACTACGGAGGTAAACCCAAAAAATCACTACTATGCCATCCAGCTGAGAAGTGGAACAACCTATCAGAACCACCCGGAACAAGATAGTGGTGATATGGAAGAGGCATTGAGACAGAAGAGCCGAGAAAAATATCGGTTGACGAATAGAGAGGAACTAGCGACCGTTAGCCCGACTGCTAAGACGAGTACAGAAGGTTATCCGCAGGAGCTAGCGACCAACCTAGCGACCGCTAGGCCGACTGCTAGGACGAATCCAGAAGAATTATCAATGGCTCGCGACCACCCTAGCGGTCACGAGGGTGGCCGTGAGTCAGAACCACAGAAGAAGCTTTGAATTCACTCCAACGGTCCTTTTCCCAAGTCGGCTAGCTAAGATAAAATATGACGAGAAACTCACCCGGTTCATGGAGATGTTTTAAAAGGTGCACATCAACATACCATTACTAGATCCACTTAGAGATATGCCGGGGTACATGAAGTTCTTGAAGGATGCAATAGCCAACAAAAAGAAGTTGAGAAAATTTGAGACTATCAATTTGTCTCAAGAATGTAGTGTTGTGCTGCAAAAGAAGTTGCCACTAAAGCAGAAAGATCCAGGCAGCTTCACCATACCTTGTGCCATTGGAGGGCAGACTATTTCCCGAGTGTTATGTGATTTAGGGGCAAGCATCAACCTGATGCCGTTGTCCATATTTAACAAATTGGAGATTGGAGAGATCAAGCCTACTACTATTGCTCTCCAGATGGTAGACACATCTGTTACCTATCCAAAGGGGATAGTGGAAGACGTGCTCATCAATGTCAGAGATTTCATCTTTCCAGCAGACTTTGTGATCCTTGATATGCCAGAAGATGGAAACACACCTCTCATCCTGGGGAGACCATTCTTAGCCACAGGCAGAGCACTAATTGATGTGCAGGATGGTGATTTAACTTTCCGTGTGAACAAAGAGGAGCTAAAAATTTCGATTTATGATGCTATTAAGAGACATGATAGTTCAGACGATGAGATTTGTTGTTCAATCACCACTGCGACAGCTAGCCCAGTCTCACACTTGGATGGCACCCGACCAGTCGTTGGGGAGTCTACCAGGAAAAGTTTGATTCGGCATGGAACCCCGAATGTTCTGTTCAAGTTTGGGAGGGCCACTTCCACACTCTGTGGTGGTCTGCAGTAAATGCTAAATATAGGGGCAAGCAGAAGATGGTGAAGAGGTCAGTTGCCAAAACGCCAGATTGATCAAGGTAACGGTCTAGCTAAAGACATTAAATTAAGCACTTGTTGGGAGGTAATCCAATGTTTTTGTTTTGTTTTGTTTTCGTTTCGTTTGTTTTTGTTTTGTTTTTCTTGCTTTGTTTTATGTCTGTTTTGGGTTGAGTTGAATGACGAGCAGCCGATGATGAGAATTGTTATTATTAGAAAATTTGATTGCAACTGATTTTGTGAGACGAAGCATGTTATGATTATTGTGAGTATTGAGCCTTTGAGAACTTGATCACATGTTTGAAAACTTTGAGACTTGAGCTTTTGACTGTCATATCTTTTTAGTCTTGTTTCTTTCTGTGTGAATAGTTTAAAATAGCATGTGTTTCTCTAGAACTTGTTCTGGATCTTTTTCGAGGTTGCATTGATGTGCTTAAGAATTAGGAGATGATATTAGGCATTCTTTTCTTAGCCTATATACTATCCAAACACCAACCTATTAATCATTGAATCCTTTGATGAGCCCGTTTGAGCCTACCTTATTTTTTCATATAACCGTGGGTTGGGTTATGTAGTTAGTGTGATGTTTGGTTGCGAGAATTGAGGGTTGAGAAAAAGAAAGAAAAGAAAAATAAAATAAATGATGAGAAAGTGATAATAAAAAATAGTTGCTTACCCATATAAGTTCAATAAAAAAAAGTTGATACAAGTGTGCGAAAAGAACATAAATGGGTATGTAGCTAGTGCTTGAGATGAGTATATCACTTATATGATAAGTGTGATGTTCTAAAGAGAAAAATGACTTTTTGGTGTGGAGATTTGAAATGAGTTATCAAAGTTTGGGATTTGTGTCTTGTGATGCTTATTGAGTTTTCATTATGGGATTATGAGTCACTTAACCTAAATATATCATACCTTGCCAAAGAGCTTACATTATAACCTTGTATAAGACCTTTTTTGATCTTAGTTCTTGAGCACATATTTGAGCAATGGAGAATTAGACGATTTGCAAGCTTATGGTAGATTTCGTGTGTTTTTAAACATGGAGAGTATACACATCCTCCTTAATACACTTGAGTGTTTGAGAGTTTATATATATATATTTATCCATGTCGTGAGGACTCAGTTTGAGAAGGCTTGTGCTTATGATTATTATGATATGTGGATTTTAACGAAAGATGTTGTGATTTGATTCATTTGATGTGAATATTTTGTTGCTCATTGCTCTGAGGCTCATTGCTGTTGTCGTTCGACTAATCGCCTGTTCTTTTAGTCGTCTTTCTTATGTTTTGTTTTGTTTGAGGACAACAATGTTTTAAGTTTGGGGTGTGATGAACGCACTTTTTACTAGTTTAAGAATGATATATTAATATGAATTTAGATCAGTTTAAGTGCGTTTATAAAGTTGATATTATGCTTTTAGCCATTTTGAAAAGATATTGCTCTTGGGGTTCATTTTTGGTGTTTTGTAGGCTTTTCAGGTGATAATCGATGCACAAGGCAAAGAAGTAACCAAAGATGAAAAGGAATAGGAGGCTAGCGGCCGCTAGCCCGATCGAGAGCTCGCGCGAATAAGAACTGTTTAAAAATGACACTAAATAGGATGAAATGGATATGACAAGAATGGAAGTAAAATTTTACAATGTTAAAGATTATCTCGATAGGACTCCATAGGCACAAACGGATCGTAATTCGGAGTTCGGACGTGAGAGAACGGAGCGAAACAACGAAGTCGCGCACTCCGTTTTGAAGCTAGCGACCACCCTAGCGGCCGCTAGCCTGGCCGCTAGCTCGCTCCAGAAGTCTCTGTACCTAGGCTAGCGGTCACCCTAGCGGCAGCTAGCCTTGCCGCTAGGCGTCGTGGCCTGACGAGAATTAGGGCTTCAGCCCATCATCTATAAATACCCCGGACCATCCATTGGCGCCCCACCTCCGTTTTAGCCTATTTTCATAGTTTTCATTCAGTTTTCATTCTAGTTTTAGATATTACGCTTCTAGACTTTAGATTATTGCAATTCTACTTCACATTAACGTATTGTAATCATCATTGGAACAATTCATCCAAAATTTTCAGATTTTCAGTTTTCTACTCGGGTTTGGATTCAAACCTAACAATTGTTCTTCCGACGCTCCATTACGGGTTTTATCAATTCAATTCCTATTTCTATGTTAATTTTGTATTTTATTTCAATTTATATGTCTATCTAAATTCATGTTCTAATCCTGGGGCTTGTATGATTTTATCCTAAGTGTGGTGATTCCTGCTAATTTGCTATTTACCTTCCAGTCATTGATTTGTGATTCTTGGTGCTAAATCTTATGTGTTAGTTTCTGATCAACTTTAATGCATATATAGTTGTCAGTTGAATAATTAACAATTTTAATTGTCAATCGATCTTGAATGCACAATACGGGTAAGCCTTGAGTCGTAGCTGAGATAGGAACATCCGTATGAAGCATATTCTTTGTGATCTCTTTGGAGTTACTAATTTTCACCTTGAGACGTAACAGTAATAGGTAAATAGTAATCCACAATCAAAATTGTCGTAACTGAAATTGTTGGTTACTTATTTGATCTTTCATCTTGGCTGGATTAAAAATTGGTTAATAGGAAGCAGGATAAACACACGCTGTGGGTAGAATTATTACATCCCTAGGGTTAGTCTTTTTGTCTATTTGATTTTCATCATTATTTTTATTCGCTCTGATTCTCTTGACTTTGAATTCTATATTTGAAGTCCCAAAACCTTTTAAAACCAAATTGTTGCTTGGATAATGATAAAGGATTATTGAGTTAGCTTCTATATTTTAGCATTACAATCCCTATGGATGCGATACTCGACTTACCTATCTACAACATGTTTTCGTGTTAGAAAATAGGCAGATCATGCCCCATCACACCCGACGCCTCGTCCAGCCTTCAACACACAACGTCCGTCCGATGCTACACGTCTTCAGCATCCGCCTCGCCCGTTTCATCCGTATGTCCCGTCCGGTGTTTCGTCCCCGTCCGGCGCTGGGGTGCTCTTTCTACCTCATTTCAGTAGCCGCTCGCGTCGACGCCTCGCCCCATCCGGCGCTGGGTGGGTTTTTAAGGCCCAAATTGGACTGTTTTCGAGGGCTTTTCGAGGACTTTATTTAAAGGGATGCTCAGTCGCTTTTCTGTGACACATTCGACAGACTCATTCACGCACGCAATTCTTCCATTTTCTTTTCCTTTTCCTTTTCCTTTTCCTTTCCATTTAATTCTTTCATTTTGATTAACAATTGGGACTGAATGATTCCGGATTTTTGGAAGACGAATTTATCTATGAATGGTTTGTAAGTTGTTCTCGTTCCATTATGTTTATGCAATTGTTATGGGGATAATTTCTACCATGAGATAAATTATTAATTTGTAGGGAAATAAATGTTGGATTTGTTCTTGTCTTGAATCATGATTGTTGGGTTGATGATTTGTAGTTTTCTTATCCATATAAATTGATTATTTCATGATCTTCATACAAGGTGTTCGAAAGAATAGTGTAGGTTGATTATGTGCTTATGTTTGATTATGAAATAATGCGAGAGCAGATTTATGTTAGATATAAGTTTGACAACGAACGGGGTCGAAAGATTGATTTGTTGTTGAGTAATTAATATATGTGGATAGGGTTTTGTTATCGTGTGTATTTGTATTTAAATATCCTTCGTAGTTGATGGCGGCAGGTTGAGAGACTCACCGCTATTAATTTCGAATCTAACATTGATGGGGTCGAGAGACTGATTTATGTTGAATGATAGGTAAGAGGCGTGGGTGTTTTATGCTTGTGCACCGGTCCTTGGCTTAATAATAGCGATGATAGATTTTGAACCCTAGAATACCATCTCCAATTCCGTGTATCTGTCAATCCCTCTTGTTGACCAAGTGCATCCCTTTTACCTGCTTTATTTTATTTCATGCTTTCATCCGTTAAGTGACAGATCCCCTTATTTTAGGACGTTAGTATTTCTTTTCTGTTTCTGTGTGACATAGAACCGTAGCCCTATTAAGACTTCATCGAAAGATTCGACTTGGGTCGACCTTACCGCTCTATAAGAACCTCGTACAATTGGCGAGCGACTTAGAAGAACAATTTGGTCAGAACACCTGCCACCGCACAAGCACGAACTTAATAGCTAGCAGTTCGTCCTCGTATATACTCGAGTAATATATCTCTCTGTACTTAGGTGCTAGCGGCTCCAAACTATGATGATATAAACGCTACAAAAAGGCATAGAAATAATGATTATTATGTATTCAATAAATATATAACAAATGCTAAGCATTTACTAAAGTTGCATGCTCGTCAAAAAATCCACTATAGTCGATCGGCGACTTCCAAGTACCCAACATCAAACATCTGTGCAACCTCAAAGTGGTGTCTCGACACCCGCACATGCATCTCAAGTCTGGAATTGTCTCATATGACCAAATCTATAAGGCCCAAACAGGTCCATATAAATGGCACGTCTTCCTCAAATCAGCTATCTCTCTCAGGTGCCTCTTCAGCACATCAATCCCATAACATAGGATCTGAAATGAATACGAACCCCACAGAAAAATTTCTTACGAATCCAAATCCTCAGCCAATGCCCAAACCCAAGGCTCGATAGCTTCCCCATCAGACACATGACGATCAAATACACTACCAATATAAATGCCGCCTTCAGATAGTCTGCAACATCATTATACAACCGTTGTTTATTGAATCCATTGCGAAGCTCTGAAACGATAGTCCTCTGACCGTGAGATAATTCATAGAACATGCTTGTCGGGGTATGTCATGCCTCAAATTCGGATCAAGGCAAGCGCAATCCAGACACTAAAGCAAACTCCACTATCACAAATTGTATATCGGTTTCACAAATATGGAACCATATCTCGAACTTAGGTAAACTCTGATGGAACCATATATCGAACTCAGGTAAACTCCTATCAACGACTTATCGAGCCATGAAATTGTGTAGCGCATTATTTACGCTTTCTCATCTCCTAATATCAAGAAGATGGCTAATGCAACTATATCTGAATAAGTCAATACAACTGCACTGCTCTCAACATGTCTTAACCTCTCCCAATACTTCGGTGCAGATGTACTTAACCACCTATAACGAGGCTGTAAATGCATAAGATTAGGGTAAATTAATATTGTTAACACTAAAAAATAATTAGTATACAGTATGAACATCTGAAAAAAATCCGTGCATGTTGTTCTTAAGTACACGGTGCGAAGCGTGTACTGAAGAATAGCATGCACAGTTATACCGTGTATTTAAGAACATACTTTTTCAGTACATGGAAAAAAAACATTTACACGGTGACTAACTATATACACAACCGCGTTCGTGCACGGTACCATGTTTGTGCTAGGTACATGGTTGTCTTTAGTACACGGTTGTCACCTTGTACAACCGTGTACAAAGTGACCATCATGTACCAACACGATACCGTGTGCGAACACGGTGTTCTCAAGTGCACTGTTGTCAACGAGTACTGAAGAACACCGTTTTTGTGCATGGTTGTCACCATGTATTGAAGAACATTGTGTTCATGCACGGTACTGTGTTCATGCATAGAAAATGAATAAATTCAACAAAAATTCAATTTTTAAGTTACTAAACTCACAAACAAGCAAATTTTTCTCAGTACACGACATTGTGCACTCCTTGAAAACAATCGTGTATATCATGAAAAAAGAAATTCAATATAAACTCAATTTTTAATGCCCATATTACTAACTAGAGGGGATGGCGCTCGTAATTCCATGTCCGAAGTTGAAGGTCGCCGACCCGAAGCAGAAGGTCGTAGACGTGCTTGCGTACACGACGGCGGGTTGCGCTCCGGTGAGAACGCTTCTTCCGCCAGTGAGGAGGCTTCTTCTACCATTGCTCGCTCCGTTGCGTTCGACGAGTACCGAGGATCGGAATCCATAGCCGAACTAATGTTTGTGAGTCCATGCGTGAGTGAGATTGAGAGTTCACGAGATTTGGAGAGAGAGAGAGAGAGAGAGAGAGAGAGAGAGAAATTTTGCGAAGAGAGAGAGTGTCTGCAACTCACCTAAGAGAGACAAAGATTTTGAATTTTTTAAATGGTGGATCCAAGGATAATTTTATCATTTTAAACCAAAATAGTTATAAAACTTGTATTTTAATTTATGAATGTGGATATGAAACTCTTCCCTCTATTTTCCTTTTACTACAAATATATATTTGCACAAATATTTATAATAGTATCGAGTATATCTAATTTACAGATTAGATCATCTGCTATTCTTCCCTCCTAAAAGTTTTTCAACATTCGTGTGTATTTAAATTGCATAATTTATATACATATGCACATTGTTTAAATTGCGCATGCATGATTGAATAGTACTTGTACAGTAACATGTTTTCGTCTTGTATGTAAAAGCATGTTATAAACAATATTTAGAAAGGAATTTGTATAAAAATAGATACATTTATGTGTGTGTATATTACATAGTGCTGTAGTTTATTTAAAATTTTTCTTTATTAAAATGTAATTTATGTATATATATATATATATGTATTAGTATTTTGTATTCTCTTATGGGATCGCTAAATTGTCAAAATAAAAAAAGGACACCATCGTGCGAAAGCTCCCGCAATTGAATCGAATTATCAAAATATTGTGTTGTGATATCTTGAACATGAAATGACGAAGAAGAAAAGAGAAACCAATCAAAAAGATATTTTGCTAATATATAGTTTAAGATAAAATTGCTTTCATTCAAAATTAGATCAGGAAATAAATCCATTTAAGAATCAAGAGTGGAGGTGGCATTCATACAAAGGGTGCATGTGTGCTATATCTCTTTTGGATAAATTCTATCCTGTCGGTCCGACACTGTACCTTCCTTCTCCATTGATGACAACTGACCCCCTCCACACATTATATATATATATATATATATATATATATATATAGGAGATGGATCTGGTAGGAATGGATAATTTGATAGGAAATAAGAATGAATCTGGCTTTGATTTCTATATCAATGGTTGAGATTTAATTTTCGGTGTCTTCTGAGTTTTGTGTTTTGTGTCTACACGGATTATTGTGCAACACTATAACTCTTCTTGTGCTACTGCAAGAAAGAAAGATGTCTAAACTAATATATTTAACATATGTGCTACGAATGGATGAAATATGTACAAACTAACATGTACAATATAGTAATTACGATGTGCTACACAAATATGAAAGATGTCTACTATTCTTATTTTCACATTAAGAGAACTTTCTCACCATAACCAACCCCTATATATATATATATATATATATATATATATATATATATATATAGTTTGGTTCAAATGAGAACCATTTTATCCTAAAACTAAGAACCAAATGAATTAGTTATGAAAGTTGATGAATCCGTTGAGAAAATTAATGAATTCAAAATTTAGAATTTTTCACCCAGTTCGAATCCCATGAGGCTTAAAATTCTATTTTTTGGATTCATCAACTTTTCCAATGGATTCATCAATTTTCATTAATGAATTCATCAATTTTAGTTCTCACATTCTCACAATAAAATGGTTCTCACGTTAACCTCCCCATATATATATATATATATATATATATATATATATATATATATATATATATATATATATAGGAGAGATCATATGAGAATGTATATTTTGTGAGAAATAAGAATGAATTTCAACTCTTAATTATAATAGATTAATGGTATAGATTTGATTTTATAAATGTTGTCATCATTAAACCATGTGATATGAATTTAGTTGTTTTAGAATTTAATAAGGTTAATATTGTAATATTAATTGAGAGAGAATATAGTAGTTCTTAATTATAAGGGATTATACACGATTTTAATGGATATGGTTATTTTTTTTTTGCATGTTCACTTTTCTTTCTATATATTATATTGCATTAATTGATACATTATGTAATATATATATATATATATATATATATATATAGTTAGGATATCATATCTCTCGAACATATACTGCTCAATCTATAATGTTGCACTATTTGATACGTTATGTAGCATAGTATGTGATATACATAGCACATGATATATATAATGTAAAATACATAGTTAAGATATCAAATGAAACGAACATATACTTATCAGTATATAATGTTGCATTATTTGATACGTTATGTAGCATAATATGTGATATATATAGCACATGGTATATAATGTAAAATACATAGATCAAAAATTAAAACAACCAAACATATACTGATCAGTATATAATGTTGCATTATTTGATACGTTATGTAGCACAATATGTGATATATATAGCACATGATATATATAATGCAAAATACATAAATCAAAAATAAAAAAAACCAAATATATTATGATAAGTATTTTCTGATTTAGAAAGTGACGGCTGATAAGCTATTAATGTTCTGAATATGGAAAAAAAAGACGTTGATTGATGTGTAGAAGTAAAGGAAATCTATTTGAAGTTATATGCATTAGGATATGATTGGATACGAGAATATTTATGAGGATATTATAGACCTTGAATCTCAGTCATGCATTAACTGACATTTTTTTTTCCCAATATTATCTTTCTCTCGTTTTTTGTACCCAAAATGCAGTAGATGTAAGCGAGAATCTGGAACGTCCAATCTTTTTTAATGAATGATTGAGATACATTCTTATTTCTGCCTATTATATATATATATATATATATATATATATATATAAATTAGATTTAAATAAGAATCACTTTTATACAAAAAACTAAGAACAAACAGAATTCGTTATGAAAGTTGATGAATTCGTTGAGAAAACTATTGAACTCAAAAATTCGAATTTTTTCACCTGGGTTCGAATCTTATGAAGGGAGAAAATTTTATTTCTTTGCATTCAGTAATTTTCACATTGAATTCATCAACTTTTACAATGGACTCATTATTTTTTAGTCCTCATGCTCTTACAATAAAAATGGTTCCCACGTTAACCATCTCATATATATATATATATATCAGACATTTTTTTTATTTATTTTTTTCTATGGCTAGAAATTTCGGCCAAAAATGTTTTCTCGAGATTCTTGTTGCGCATGCCCACAAACCAGTAGATTATTCGAAGAGTGTTGCGAATAGCATAAGGAGTCACACTTTGGTATGATGAGACTATTATCATCATTTTTTAAAATTCGTGGGGACCTACGTCTATTTTCAATATACATTGAATAAAATTATATTCCTATATAATACTTACAAATTACATATAAGATATAAATTATACTACAAAAATTAAGTATGTGATAAAAAAATTTATAAAAAATTTAGTATAATTTGAACTTATAATATTTAACCACTAGTCCAGAGAAACAAACTCTATTATCTCGTTTTGTAAAATACGTTATTTTGAAATAATATGCTATCATTACGCAACAAAAGAGCACATTTCTAGGTGAAAGTGATTTCCAGAAGGAACACGTAATTTGATATACATAGAATGGCTATATTTTCTATGATTGGAATAACATCTTTTTAAGCCTATAAATTGAATGTCTTTTCTAGTATGATCAATAACTAAGTTATTAGTAAAGTAAGATTTTCCAAACTTATCTAAGCTATACTTTTATCAACACTAATTTATATTTTATATTTGTTTTGGTTATTTTTATTTTCTCCAATTCAAAAAGTGTTCTAATATGCGTTTTCAAATCATTTTTTATAAGAATCAAGTAATATGAAATTAAAACTCCAACAACAACGATCTTAAATTATTTAACCTGTTATGAAACTATGTCACTAAATATCACAAGATAGTGTGTATGTATTGATCTAGTAGTACAATGGTTAATACTTGAAGTCAAAAGTCTCAAATTCGAGAGTTCATAGTAACGCAATCTTTAAAGTTTATTAATTTATTGAGAAAAAAATTATGACAAGAATAGAATACTGATACATAGAAGTATTCGTAGAATTTGAATCTAATCTTTTAATTACTTTATTATTGGACAGTCCGAAAGAGACAATTTTTCTTCGGCTTTTAGATATAAATTAGAAGCTGGTAGAAGTGATGCCCACCTCATAATGCTGCAGTTTCTATTTTCATATCATTTGTGGACTAGATAACATTTATAATATTACACGTGTTGTTATTAAAACTAGTGAAATAACTTATTAGTTCCTCCAAGGATCTGAAAATTGTTTCCCTTGTCAATTTTGTTAGTATGACTTATTAGTTCATAGTTTGAAAAGTCTCTTATGCATGTTGTAGGACGAATTTATCCAACTTCAATAGAGCAATATATCTAATTATAAAAGTAACACTGCTTCAATACATAGTAATTTACTGCAGTCAAAAAGAAAATACATAGTAATTTACTAATAGTTATAATTATAAAAAAGTAGGTGTATGAATCCACAGGGTCGGGGGGACCACCGGCAACACTTTCAATTCTTTTTTTAACCTTAAAATTATGATTCCATTGAATTGTTTCGATTTGAATAGGATTGTTTATTCGGGTATCGATTTTTGGTTAATCGATAGCCAAAAACGAAAAAGTCGATTATCGGTTAACCTATAACTGACTTTTTTTGGTTTCAGTTCCGATATCGATTATCTCATTCAAGTGAATTTCGGTTATTGGATATAACCGATTAACCGAAATTAATATATATAATTAATTAATTATTAAATATTTGAATAATTTCGGTTATTTTTAGTTAATATTTGTATTTTATATATATATATATAGCAGGGATCAAATAGTACCCGAGCTAGAGATAGTATGTAGTACTCAATCTCATCTATTCATCTCATAGATCCTATGGTTGAGATTTTTTCGAACTTTTTAAACTTAATTTTGCTGATTTTCACTATAGTAAGGGTAGATTAGTAATTTAATTTTTGTTATGTGATTGCGAAAATGCATGCGGTTGGGCTCGCGCGCCAATGGCTTCGCCGTGCTCGTGTGTCGTTCCTACTCGCTCGTCGCCATCGCCAACAATGCATTTTTACGTTTTGTTAAATGCATCAACATGTTTTGATCAATGCATGGGCGTGCTTTGTTCAATGCATGAACGTGCTTCTTGGAAACATGCAGTTTTATGTTTTGTTCAATGCATTGACTTGTTTTGATCAATGCACGGACGTGCTTTGTTCAATGCATGAACGTGCTTTGTTCAATGTATATTTATGTTTTGTGACAATATGCAGTTTTATGTTTTGTTCAATGCACTGTCATGTTTAGTTCAATGCATTTTTATGATTTTCGACATCAAATTTCTCATTCATCATTCTCTGTCAATTCCGTCGTCTTTTTCCCTGATTACCGTCGAATTCACCGTGAACCATCGTCATAGCCGCCATATTTCTCAATTCTTCAATCATCTATCAAATTTATCTTCTATTTTTCTCAAAATCCATCAATTTTGTTCTCAAATTTTTTTCTTTTTATTTCTTTCAAAATCTGTTGTTTGTTGTTGTTTGTTTATATTGCTGTTGTTCGCCGGTGCTGCCGCCGTCGTCGTCGATGCCGTCCGCTGCCGTTGCCGTCGTCGTCGTCTCCGACGCCGTCCGTTGCCACCAAGGAGGAGAAGAAGAAGGCTGATTTGATTTATTCCCATTTTGTCCCTTGCGAAAATAAAAAGAAAAGAAAAGAAAATGAGCTGTCGTGTGTCAACTTATGGTGCGGCCACGTGTTCAAAATGTGTGGTCTAGATTATATACTACATACTATCTCTATCCAAGATGTCTAACCCAACCCTATATATAATTTTAATATGAAAATTCGATTAACCGCTAATTGAACCGACTAACCAAATCGGTTAATCGATTAACCGATTTACCGATCTGTATCGATTCACGTTAGCTATTTTTTGTCCATTTCGGTTGTGGTTAACCGAAATTTCGATTCGGCTAACCAAAATCGAACCAAATCCCACCCCTAGATTTTAGCATCTTTCAACGTCGAGAAGTTTCAATATTAACACAACCCAAACTATTTTTTGCGTCGACTTCTGATGAGGCAAGTAGTCCAACTTCAAGATAATGACACTTTAAATCTTGAAGTCAAACATATTGCTTTGATCAATTAATACTTGTAAAAAATCTAATTCGAGCTTATTTTAGTAAGATGTGTTGCACAAACAAGTCAAGCTTAGCTTAAAACTACTCGACCTGTAAGTTCTCGGCGTGATTCGATCAATAGTAATTTAATGAGCTAAACTTGAACATATTAGCTATTTGGTATTCAACTTATACTTTTATTTTTCACTTAGCAATCATTATTATTAATTGTATAACTTACCTGATATAACAATAACAAATTTTAATAAATGATTTATATTTCTAAAATATCAACAAAAATTCAAAAAAATAGTGGTGAATTTTAAATATGAATATTCGTCATAGAGATTTGAATGAACTTAAAACAATTTAAATATATTTAATACTTGATTGTAAAACGACCCAAACTTGAACATGATAATAGTAGTAGATTAATATTCATTTCTAGACCAAAATTTATCAGGGCAGGGCTTTCATAAATAGATCATACTGTCAATATTGACATAATAACACTTAATACTTTATCTTGTTGGAATTTATAGTACTCAACATTCTGATTTCATTTTACAAATCTAGACTGGTCCTATTTTTCGGTACCATATAATCGATAGTCAACCAAAAAAACCATGTAGAAATAAAGTAAACGAAATCAATTCTAATTGACGTAGAACATAAAAGAAATTCACATCATTATTTTATTTGAGTATTGATTACAAATCCAACACCACCATTTATACTGAAAAAATGGATCATATTTTAAATTGAAAAACGAAATCAATTTATTATAGGTGGATATGAAAAATGTGACGAAATTTAATCTAGAAATGGATATTAAGGTATAAATGAAATGCGAATGCGAATGCGATATAGAGTTGCAGACCTGAAAATGGCGGGACCCAGCCGTAGTGGTGCGCTGACATAGTTTAGACTCCATTTCCACCACGTGACATATCTATTTATGCCTTTGAAAATAGTCAGTCCATCTCCACCTTTTTCCCCACGTGTTCTATTCTACCAATGCTCCCTGCTTCCTCTTCAAGTCTCTCCTCTCTCTCTCTCTCTCTCTTCAAAAACAAAAACTCCATTAACAGGCCTCTCCCTCTCTCTCTCTCTACATTCCAGTGTATTACTACTCCACTAGAAATGAACGCGCCTCTCCAGAAACCGCCGCTCCTCTCTCTCGCGGTCGCTGTGCTCGCATTCTCCTGCATGATCACCACCACGCCGCCGCCGGAAGCGGCGACCGCGAAGTCGCGCGATCACGATCACCTCTCCTACTTCGAGTCGGCGCTCAATTCGCTGAGGAGTCCGCCGCCGAAGTCGAAGAACAACTCCTCGCCGCAGGGGCGGAAGGAACCGTTCAAGGCCGGCTGCGCCGGCGTCTGGAGCAGGGCGTGCTCCGACGAGATCATGAGAATCGTGCGGAAATCGGATTTCGTGAAGTGGATAAAATCCGTCCGCCGCAGAATCCACGAGAATCCGGAGCTGGCCTTCGAGGAGCACGAGACCAGCCGACTCGTCCGCCGCGAATTGGACAGCCTGGATGTCGGCTACCGCTTCCCATTGGCTAAAACAGGAATCAGAGCGATGATCGGAACCGGGGAGCCGCCGTTCGTCGCCATCAGAGCCGATATGGATGCTCTGCCGATCCAGGTTCAACTTTCTAAAATCCCTAATTCTTTTGTATTTATTTTTTAAATTTTTATTGCCAAAGCTTTTGTAAATTTTCATAAATGAATATAGTTGAGGCGAAAAGGCACTTATTTTCCCCCATGTTCTTCTTCCGCGTGTATTGCGTTAGTTGATTCGGTTTCAACGCATGTTATAAAGAATGAGGAATTGAACTGTGGAAAGAGGGGACCATTGAGGAATAAAAGAAAGATCTTTTTCTACGTTGTTTGTGGTTTTGCTTAATTGGCATCTACCAAATATGTTTTTGAATGTGGTACCAATTTTTTGATACCTAAACTTATGAAAATCCGAGTTTTTCTCTTATGGTAGTTATTGTTCTTTACAGGAAGGTTTTGAATGGGAGCACAAGAGCAAGAACGCGGGCAAAATGCACGCCTGCGGCCACGATGCACACGTGGCGATGCTCATGGGCGCAGCTCGGATCCTCAAGGCTCGGGAGAGCCACTTGAAGGTTAGTTCATTCACAGGAATCATTTAGCTAATCAAAATTATGTTTGGAATAATAGCTGGTGCACGTTGCAGGATAGAATAATCTTCTTTAGCTAACTGCTCTCATTAGTGCGCTTATATTAATGCTTTTTTATGATTAACGAGAATCAAGAATCAAGACTCTGATCTTTCCAGGGGAATCTCTGGACTATTTTATGTGTGGTTGCTGGCTCCTTACTAAGTTAGGGGACTCTTAGTATTTAAATTTAATCTTTTTGATGGGGGAATAACATTGTACGGACACCGTCGTACTAAGAAACAGAGCATCTAGTGAGAGAGCATCTTGTGGACTGATGCAACTTGCAGTATAAACTGAGTGGAACAAAGTATTTTCAAGGACTGTCACCACTTTGATGCCTTATTTACTTGAGTAACTTCTAACTAGGGCTTTGCATCAAATGCAGCGAAATTTAGTTGAGAGTTTTAAACTAACAAATTTAAACCTTCGTGCAATCCGTTTTAAAATATAGGATCAACCATCACCAGGAAAATTTTGGACAAGGAAAGATCAAAGACATTTCTTCATCTTAGTACTGTTATTTAAATATCATGTCTCAAGACCTATGAGGTTACAAGTTCTGTTCTTTTAAATGGCCCCATGACATTTATATGTGTTCCGCAGTTGGGGCCACACCAGGTTGAGCCACATGTATTATCAAAACAAAATAAGAACTATTGGAAACAATGTAAATAACGAGTAATATCGTGAGCACTAAAATGATTCCTTTGTAAATTCGAGACAGTGATTGGCAACTACTTGCATGTGACCATTTACATAAATTTGTCGAAGAGTTTAGGATTGATCTTTCATGTGTAATTATGTTAGCTGTTTCTATACTGGTGATGGTGATGGGATGGAGAGGGGCATTGACAGCTATAACCTGAAAGAAGATCAAGTGATCTGTATTCAAGATTCCTTCCTAAGCTTAGATATGACTTTTCAAAAAATAAAACAAAAGTCTTAGCTAGTTCTGGATCTCAACTTGTGCGTAGTTGTGATGAGTTGATTAATTTGTAAGCAACGTGAACAATTAAAATAGCTACTAAGACATGTGGCCGTATTCTGCGCCACTAACCTTGGCTTGATCATTTATTTTCTTACTGATCAGTGTGCACATCAGTAAGAAACGATTGAAGCTCCAGACAGGGACCTTGTCTCACCCTTTGTACACTTTCATGTGAGGTGAATTGTCCGAAAGGCCATTACCAGAGGGTATTTACCCACTGCAAATTGAAATTTTATCAGTTCTTGTTGATTCTTCCTATTATAGAAAGTCTTATATGGAAATGCACTCATATTTGATGAGAATAACCTAAATTACTGTTAGAATCATGGGGTCATTGGATAATGTCAACCATATTAATGCAAGTGTTTGAATTCTTGTCATGAGGATTCCCGTGCATGCTTAACTCTGCCAATATTGCTTCTGATGGCAGGGGACAGTGGTTCTGCTCTTTCAGCCAGCAGAAGAAGCGGGGAATGGAGCAAAAAGAATGATTGAAGAGGGAGCTCTTGACGATGTTGAAGCCATCTTTGCGATGCACGTATCACACCTTCTTCCAACATCTGTAATCGGGTCAAGATCCGGTCCTTTACTAGCTGGATGTGGTTTCTTTAAGGCTGTTATAACTGGTCAACAGATCACTGGTTCGAGTGATCTTGTGTTAGCTGCCTCATCAGCAGTGATCAGTTTACAGGGCATTGTATCACGTGAATCAAATCCTTTGGATTCTCAGGTGGGGTACTAAATTCAAGATCTACGTTGCATCCTAACTCGTGGCTTATCACCAATCCTAGCGTGGCTTATCACTAATCCTAGCCAACACGCAAAAACTTATTGTATTTTTGGTACTGTTTTTATTCCCCAGGTTGTGTCCGTTACTTTCATGGACAGCGGAGACAGTCCTAATACTTCACCAAGGAGGGTTGCATTTGGTGGCACCTTGAGGGCGTTTTCGACTGCAAGCTTCCACCAGCTTCTAAAACGAATAGAAGAGGTCCGTCATCATTCGCAGTCTGAACTGCTTGTGCATTTAAGGTGCCATGATTGACTGATTTTAGCCTTGAATCCTCTCACAACAGGTGATAGTAGCCCAAGCTAAGGTCTACAAGTGCTCGGCAACTGTTGACTTCTTCAAGGACTCGAACTCAATCTACCCTCCCATGGTGAACAATGATCTAATGTACGAGCATGTAAAGAGTGTCAGCACCGACCTGATGGGGCCCACGAACTTCCAAATCGTGGAACCCGTCATGGGGGCCGAGGACTTCTCCTTCTACTCGGAGGTGATCCCTGCAGCATTCTTCTACATAGGCATCAAGAACGAGACCCTAGGATCTGTGCACACAGTGCACTCCCCACATTTCATGATCGATGAAGATGCACTCGCTGTAGGGGCAGCAACTCATGCTGCCATTGCAGAGAGATACCTAGAGACAAACGGGAAGGCGAACAAGGTCTCTCGATAAACGGGCTTCATCAAGAGCAATGATGTTCATAACTAAATTTTGGTTATATTAGGAAACAGGTAAACGGAAATGGGTATAAAAGCATTAGGGTATGTATCTCCCCCATTCTAGGGTGGCTTGGTCAGTCTCTGTTCATCGTGGGAGCAGAAGGAGAAGCATTAGAGTATTTATTCATTCTTTTTTTTTCCCTTCATGTAGAGCCACCACTGCTAGCCATTTCTCAAGGTATGTTATGCTTCATTCTTATCATGTATTCTTGTTATACATTGATTTTAAGTGAAATGCTGTTACATAATTATTCATGTCCAATTATCCTTTTGTTAAGATGTATATAAGAGACACGCTCCGGTGTATTCGGATGCATGGTGTATTTGTCGTAATTAAAAATTAGCTGTCATTAATAAAACACTAAAGAGGATTATAAACACTAAGGTGGTGTTTACTTTGTATGATTAAGTTGGATAGATAAAATTAATCCAACCTAATCAAGTGTTTACTTTTAAGGATTAATATTTTAGGATATCCCAAAGCCCGGGATTATTTTAATCCTTTGAATTGTTCTTTATTCATTTTAATTCAACCAATATAGATAGGATTGGAATAATACTCCAAATAAAGAGAAAATTATTTATTCCAATTTTAATCATTCCCTAATCCTTTGTAGTAAACAAAGGATTGATAGATAAAAATTATCTTATCATACCTTTAATCCATCAAATAATCAATCCTTCAAAATGCTAATCATGAAAAGTAAACACTCCCTAATTGGATTTAAAATTAGAGTAGATGCGTCCTATATTTTGATGCACACAAGTTTTCACTTTATTTAAAAAGAAGAAAGAGGTATATTTTGGTATATCTAGATGCAGGTTACATCTGTTATAATTAAACCTTAATTGAGATTATAATCATAATTGGAGATTGATGAATTACCTTATTGGATTTAATATAAGTAGATTCATCGTACATTCAAACGCACACAAATTTTTGCCCCCAAAGAATGAGAGTTAGGATTTGAAATCATGTTAGCAAATTCGACGATGTATGCAGCAATTATAAGATGGGAAGAGAGATGTGCAAGACAAGAAGAGAGTTTTATTGCATACATAGATAAATGAGGCAAACTTGTGGTGAAGTACACTCAATAACTGTCAAAATTCTATACACAAGAGAGTTATGTTACATCTCACCTCTTCTCACCACATGCATCTAGCAGCTTGCAAAGCAAAATATGTGAGAATGATGTCAGCACTGCTCGTTGAAGACACATCAACCACTCCATCATCACTCTCTCCTCGTCGA
Source organism: Salvia rosmarinus (assembly GCA_036937905.1). NCBI lineage: Eukaryota > Viridiplantae > Streptophyta > Magnoliopsida > Lamiales > Lamiaceae > Salvia > Salvia rosmarinus. The sequence goes on from CM072813.1 coordinate 39,951,587, forward strand.
TCCTTTTCAGGACGCCGGCAGCCTTGATCATCGAATATTCGCCAGATACCTAGTGTATTGCAAGAACAATGTGTGAGATCATTCTTTTTTACCAAGGCAGATCTGCAAAATCTCCTATTGCATTTATGGATGAGTGTCACTTATCAAGAAAATCTAAAAGCCTGCCAAGTTTTGCTTATAGAGATTCTTAATTGTTTCCTGTACATTGCCATTTTCGTGAATTTCGTAAGTAAAATCTTACTGAGTTTTTAAATTTCTTGAAATATGGCGATCATTCGTTAGATGTAATAGGAAATGTTGCACTATTGAGAGGCCACAAAATTCTCATAAATAAAATGACCATATCTAAGTTAAACTGCCATGAAGAGAGACAAAAATGCAAGCATTTTTATTTTTGTTGAGCAAATTTTCGTCAATCTAGAAAATAGCTTCTCAGCACACAAAATCAAGCGGATCTTACCATCTTCCCTTACGATGCCATCAGATGATATAGATTAAAGACCGCCAAAGCCATGAATACATGATAGGTCAAAAAGAACCAACATACAAGAATAGCATACAAGATCTGGATACTTGTCTTTCAGAAGTCGTATTGTTCTTGGCACCAGCCCATTGTCATTGTAAGCTTCGTCTCATGTTTCCGTCTATTACAGAATCGAATCAAAATTAATGCTTCCCCTGACTCAACGGAACTGGATAAGGACTTATGCCATGCTAGGCTGGTCATAGTAAAAATGCCAAAAAAAATCGAATTTGGAAAGAGCACAATGCTGTTAACACCAACATCTCGAGCCTTAGCATTCTGTGCAAGATACGCTAAATTCAGAACTAGCAAATGGCTTTTGAGGACAACACATACTACATTAAGTAGGAAACCAACATTGGTTAGCACAACCAACATATCATCAAGTAAATCGTAAAAAGAGATCGAGCTTCAAATAACTGTAACCATAGTTCCTTCATCTGTCTTGAGCAGAGAATCAATTAAACGCTGCAATTGAAATTTTGAGCTAAGATATGATCAAGCTTGTGAAATAGCTCTAAACCAACTTTCTATGAAATATCTTTAAATGTAATATACAGTCAAGAAAACTTTCATCAAGGATGTAAGGATGCTTCTGATTTCAATCATGAAAGGACCAGAAAAAACAACCTCTTCCACAAGTCCATGTGTCTACCCAAGCCTATAGCATCCAGGCATTGCTCCAATTGTAGTGTCTTAATCTCCTGCACGTTAAAATGTTATGAGATTGTTGCCGAACACAACATCAGAATGTAGACGAAAAGTTCTGGTGCATCAAGCAGGCAGACATTCATTGCACCTTCATGAATGAAAAGTGGATAAACCAGGTTTGCTGGGCTTATACTAGTTTCTTGGAGTGCAGCCCTCAGTACCACTGATCTACGATTCCGGCGTGGTCTCCTACTCAGAGACTGTTACAAACATTATGAAGAACATGCATAGCTTTGTTATAAGTATACGAGCACAACAAGAGTCATCAAAGTTTGTGGCAGCGAATCCCTAATGAAATAACGCATGCCTTACAAAATCGAAAGCCACAACGAGATTATTTTGAAGTGGCAACTCGAGAACAAGGGCAGTTAACATACTTATAGCATGGTACAATTCAATATTCTACATATACCATTAATTAATTGAAAGTAAATGGACTAAATTGGATAATGGGCTTAATTAATTAAGTGTTGGACCATTAATTAATTAAGACCCAAAGCCCATAGAATAGGAAGTGGGTGGTTTTCTTTTATAATGGAAGTTAATCTTTGAGATTAACGTTAGAACATTTGACACAGAAAACACACTTGAGAAAACTACTGCAAAATTCTATAGGAGATTCTTGGCGTCTCTCGTTGAATTTTGGATACCGAGGAATTGTTCCTGCGGCTGATTAAAGACACGTGGATACCATAATTGTGGAAACGATCTCGTAGGATACATTGGAAGCTCGGAAGCTTTACTAATCCTTTGGAAGCGTTGTCAAACACGTAAGTCATCGATCTCAGTGTACATAGGGCTCATCGCATGTTTAATTATAGATCTAGATCTGTTCTTGATGTTATTATTCCGCTGCGCATTAGATGTTGTCAAGAACGAATCTTAACAGTGGTATCAGAGCCCGGGGCTCGATCTATAATTAATTAATTCGTGTACTAATTTAATTGTGGATTTTCGAAAATTTTGAATTTTGAAAACTGATTTTGGAAATCAAAATTATTTTGTGTAATTGAAATTTTTTAATCTGAAAATTGTTTTATGAAAACCGAAAAGAAAACCGGAAATTTGAAAATTTGGTAATTGGTCTCGCCGAAAATTTTTCCACCGTCCGCTCAACCTTTCCTCACCGGCGCGACGTTGCGTCGCCGCCCGTCTGTCAACGTTTGACTCGCCGTCTCGCTCGAATATCGCGGCGGAGAAGAGGTGGGTGAAGGGCCGAGCGTTGGCGCAGGGAAATCGCGAAGCGCGCTGGGCATCCTTGCGCGACGTCGGCGAATCGCGGTGGCGATGGGTGTCCATCGTCGCTAGGCGTGGGATATGCCGGAACGGGTGTCCGACGTTGCGCTCTAGGCGTGGCGGCGGCGGCGGAAACGCACGACGGCGAACGTGATCGGAAGCGGCGACGGAAGTAGGGCGGCGGAGCTCACGTTCGAAAAACCTAACGCGCGTAGGTCGTTGTTTGGCTTCACGTCTGCCGGGCCATCGTCTTGGCCGGGCGCGTCGGCGCTGGCCGTTGGCGTGCATGCGGGCGTGGGCGCTACCGGTCGATTCTTGGGCGGTGGACTTGGTCATGCTGGTGGTCGCGGGCTTAGTTGATCTTGGGCCGCCTTTGGATCGATTTTGGGCCAAAATTTTATGTGGCGACTTGGGCATCAAAGTATTTAAAAAAAAACTGATTTATTAATTTTGAATTAATAAGTTCAATTTTCAATTACACAAATTATTTTATTAATTGGATTAATAAGTTTTGTTTAATGTTATTAGTTTGAAATAATAACATTAATTTCTATTTTGTATTAATTTAGAATTAATACAATCTAATTATGTACATGGATTTAATTTATTAATTTAGAATTAATAAATTTAATCACAATTTAGAAATTAATTTATTAATTAGATTAATAAATTTTATTATATTATTATTTTGAAATAATAATATAAGGTTTGATTTTATATTAATTTAGAATTAGTATAATTTACTAGTGTACATGGATTAATTTTATTAATTTAGAATTAATAAAACAAATCACCGATTTTGGACATTAATTTATTAATTAGATTAATAAATTTTAACTTTATTATTATTTTGAAATAATAGTATAAAGTTTGATTTTATATTAATTTAGAATTAATATGATTTACTAATGTTCATAAATTAAAGAATTGATTTATTAATTAGATTAATAAATCTTATTAGATTATTATTTTAGAAATAATAATGCTAAATGAATATTTATATTAATTTGGAATTAATATAAATGCATAAATCCACTTTAATTAGAGAATTAAATTATTAATTAGATTAATGAATTTATTCGTTGAGCCCTTCTTTGTCGCTTTTCGTGATAAGCATGCTATTTGATTTTATGCTTATTTTAACTATAGTAGTTAGAGACCGTTTATTTGTTTGGATAGGCGGCGCCCAATACTTGTAGTCCGTGTTACTATGTTTGGGTAGGCGGCGCCCAATATATGTGGTCCGCATTTCATGCTTGGGTAGGCGGCACCCAGTAATTGTTTTGAATTTAATATTGGATATTAAATAAACAATTAGTATCACATGTTTTATCCCCACTAAATACAAGTCTTGTTTTTGAAACAAAACGTGTCGTCCATCATAATTGTTTGAGTCAATAACCTTTTCGACCAAGAGTTTTACACCCTCGTGTTTACTCCCAAATCTACAAGGCCAAGGCTCACTCATAGATGTATGGTTAGCATCGTGTGATGGGGTTGACTTGCTTAATTATTTTGAAACAACCAAAGCGATCAAAATAATTAGTGGACACATATTAATTGGATTAATAAACCAAGATTTGAGGACCGTTGTTGCATTCGGATTCAAACCCACCAAGTGTCATTATTGTGGTCATCACCGCACCATGCTGCAATGATCTGAACTTAATCGATGCAAAACTGCTGTCGCAATTGGCTTTGAGGCCTACTGGGTAATATTATTTGTAGTCATCAGCCCTCGCAGAGGCTACAATAATATTGACTTGGATCTTGGACTACTAAGATTTATATATTTGTTATAAATCCGTATTTTGCATTTGAGGGTGCAATATATGTAAAAATTAGTGGGAGCTAATCAATACAATAAACCCTTGTTTGATTAGTGATACGATTGTGATCTGTGTTTACTTTGTTCTAATTTAGTTCTAATTTCTGTAAATTTTTCGTTCAGTTATGATGTCGACTATGTTGTATAATTGTTTGATGGAAACAAATTTGTTGATTGGGTCAAACTATACGGATTGGTTACGTTGCTTGCGCTTGGTATTAAGGACGGATAAGATTGAGTATGTCTTGGACAAACCAATCAGTATCATCCCCGATGAGCGTTCTCCTGAGTATGCCTCGTTTGACAGGGTTGCTCATGAGAAGCACGTTGAGGATGCTATGTCGGCTCAAGGCATTATGTTGACTTCTATGAGTTTGGAACTCCAAAGGCAACATGAATGCTTGCTACCCTATGAAATGATTCAGCACTTGAAGAGTTTGTTTGCCTCAGAGGCACAAACCTTGGAGTATGAGATACTCCGAGATCTCTCCAAGTGTACACTTCATGAGAAGGGGCACTGGAAGAGAGACTGCCCAAAATTTAAGGCACAAGGTGCAATGGGTGATAGCTCGGGTATATTTGTCGTTGAGATAAATATGTCTATAAATAATTCACATTCTTGGGTATTAGATACCGGCTGTGGCTCACACATTTGTAATAATGTGGAGGGGCTTAGTGACAGCAGGAAGGTGAATCCTGGGGAGGTCGACCTACGCGTGGGAAATGGAGCAAGAGTTGCTGCCGAACGCGTGGGGACTTATAGATTGGATCTTCCTTCGAGCTATAGACTAGATTTACATGATTGTTATTTCGTTCCTACGATATCAAAGAATATTATTTTCATTCCTATGTTGGACATTGAAGGGTTTTCCTTCCATTTTGGAAACGGTAGATGCTCGTTTTCTCTTAACGGAGTGTCTTATGGAAAAGCTTTTCTTTCGAATGATTTATATATGCTTGAATGTGAACGAGATATTCTCAATGTGCAAAACAAACGACCTAAGCTAAGTAATACGAATAATGCTACTTATCTTTGGCATTGTAGACTTGGTCATATCAATGAGAAAAGGATAGCAAGGTTGAGAAAATTAGTTTATCTCACACCATTTGATTTCGAATCATATGGTGCTTGTGCATCATGTCTCAAAGGAAAAATGACTAAGAAACCATTTTCTGGGAAAGGTTTACGTGCCAAAGAATTGCTAGAGTTGATCCACTCAGATGTGTGTGGACCGTTTCCAACTCAAGCAAAAGGTGGATATTCGTACTTCATAACTTTCACCGATGATTTTTCAAGATATGGATATGTGTATTTGATGAAACACAAATCCGAGGCTTTTGATAAATTTAAAGAGTTTAAGTTAGAAGTCGAGAAACAACTTGGTAAAAGTATTAAGAGTCTTCGATCAGATTGAGGAGGGGAATACTTAAGCCGAGAATTTCTTGATTACTTGAAATCACATGGAATCGGTCGACTTGACTCCTCCGGAACACCACAACCGAATGGTGTATCCGAGAGAAGAAATCGAACCTTATTAGACATGGTTCGATCCATGATGAGTTTCATGAGTCTCCGTTATTCCTTTGGGGCCATGCCTTACTTATCACTTCATATTTTGAATAGGGTTCCTTCTAAATCGATCGAGAAAACACCATATGAGATATGGTATGGGAAAAGAGCAAATCTTAACTATTTATGACCGGGTTGTCTCGCTTTTGTTAAGCAAATCTTGATGACAAGTTGGAATCAAAGTGAGAAGTGTTATCTTGTGGGATATCCTAAGGAAACTAGAGGATATGAATTCTACTCACCCGAGATCACAAGGTGATCATTTCTAGGAATGTGACATTTCTTGAAGACTCATATGTTTCCAAGGAACAAGGTCACAACGAGGTAGATCTTGAAGAAATTCGAGAACCACAAAACAACACAGAGGAGGAAAGATTGTTCAATGGTGTGAACAAGAATTCAGTGGGAGTATTTGACGATCTATTGGGAGGGGAAATGACTCTTAGAGGGTCACCTCACGACAATGAGACTCATCAAATACAAGATGACACAACAGTTGTGCCATCTGATGACACAATAGTTGTGCCACCTCCACCTCAAGAAATTCATGAGGAAGTTCTTGAGAATCTCTAAAATGTTGATGAAGTCAACACGGAGGAGCCTGCTACTCACGTTCAAAATGAACAACATGAACCTGCGCAAACAACCCAACTCAATAGGCCACAGAGGACTCGTCGTGCACTCGAAAGATTGAATCTAATGGTTGAGAACCAAGATGATGAAGTCGAATCGGATGATGATGAACCTAAGACCTATAATGAAGCGGTGTCTGCACCGATTCAAAGATATGGCTGGAAGCCTTAATATCTGAAATGGACTCGATGTATTTCAATCTAGTTTGGGAACTAGTTGATGACTTACCAGATGGGGTTTACCCCATAGGCTGCAAATGGATCTTCAAAAAGAAGAGAGATGCGGATGGTAAGATACAAACCTACAAGGCTAGGTTGGTGGCAAAGGGTTATAGTCAACGTGAAGGCATTGACTATGATGAGACCTTTTCGCCAGTTACCAAAATCAAATCCATTAGGATCTTACTTGCAATAGCTGTATACTATAATTTTGACATTTGGCAAATGGATGTCAAAACCGTGTTTCTAAATGGAGAACTAGAAGGTGATGTCTACATGACTCAGCCTGAAGGTTTTGTATCCAAAGAGAGGCCGAATGCAGTATGTAGGCTAAAGAAGTCCATTTATGGACTTAAGCAAGCATCGAGGAGTTGGAATATTTGTTTTGACAGAGCTATCAAATTGTTTGACTTTGTCAGAAGCAAAGAGGACCCTTGCGTTTATAGTAAGCGCGAGAATGGAAACGTTGTCTACCTTATAATATATGTCGATGACATTCTGATTATGAGGAGCGACCGATCTATGATGCAATCCGTGAAAGACTGGCTATCTAAATCCTTTATGGTGAAGGATCTTGGTGAGGCCTCCTACATCCTTGGGATCAAGATCTATCGGGATAGACCTAATAGATTGTTGGGGCTGTCAAAATCCACTTACATAGACAAATTGCTACGGGACATGGCATCAAGTTGTCTAAGAAAATATTTCTTCCTATGGGACATGGCATCAAGTTGTCTAAGAAGGATTGTCCTTCTAATGAAAAAGAAGTTGCTTGCATGAAAAGGATCCCATATGCTTCTGCTATAGGATCAATCATGTATGCCATAATATGCACTAGTCCAGATATGGCCTATGCGCTTAGCATGACAGGCAGATTTCAGCAAAATCCCGGTGAGGAACATTGGAAATATGTTAAGACTATTCTTAAGTACCTTAGAAGGACTAAAGGTCTATGGTGGGCAGCCAGAGCTATCAGTGACTGGGTACACTGATGCTAGTTTCCAAACAGAAACAAACATATTTCAAGACGATATCATCTGATTAGAGAAATAATAGAAATGAACAATGTAAAATTAGAAAGAGTACCCATTGACGATATCTAGGCTGACCCTTTTACCAAGCTATTGTGAGAGTTTGTGTGTTAGACATGTGGGATGTTAGTTTTGATTCAATGGGAGTTTAAAGTTTGTATGTTTTAGAAACTCCTTTGTTGAGACATACTTACTTTTGATCACAATCAAAGATAATGTTTTATCTATGGGTTTTGTACATTTAATGGAATAATTATTTTGATGTTTGTCGTTATTCTCTTATTTGTTCCTTGAATTATCATCGCTATTTTTGCTTGTGAGACATCAATGATATAGTATAATTCTAAAATAGCCTAACCAATGATCATCAAGAATGAGATATTGATGATATGTTATAGGTTAGCATGTGGTCTCGCATCACATTCTTAGAGAATGTAGTGGTTCTCACAACTACGAGATATTTGATATCCGTGATGGATACATGAATACTTTGGAGAGTATTGGTATACCCAACTATTAAATCGTTTGTTTGATGTCTACGATTTCTTAGTGTGTGGAGTATGTAATAGTCCTTAGACTTGAGGTCATTATATATTTTGTTTGTTGAGTCTTGTACTTTGACCAAGCAACGCAACGCAGTGGCAAGACACGACTTGGATTTGGTGCATCATGAGACAAATGAAAATGATAGTTGAGCCAAGAATGAGATTCATTCCTCGATTAGATTTTCGAGTGAGCACTTATTTTCTCTATATTATTCGACCATAAAGTCATTGGCCAATGCAAGAGATATATTCAATTAAAGTAATTGAATATGATCATATGGGTCTTATAATAAAGATGAGAAAATGATTGAGCTATTGGGATAGACACGTAGCAAAATCTTAGGCTCAATCGAGTGTGTCATGAATGAAAGGATATTAAATAAACTTCATGTAAAGGTTTGTTTACTGTTTTCCACGTAAACGTCCGTCATATATCGAGTTCGCTGCACAACGTAGTCCAAGAGTTTTGTGCAGACTTTGATTAGATCATCGTCGGTAATGGGGGCCTATTGGGTCACACTATCAAGTGTATTGTTAATCAGTTCAAGGGTATATGCATAGTGCACGATATGTTATCTAATATTAGTCCAAGTGGGAGATTGAAAGTAAATGGACTAAATTGGATAATGGACTTAATTAATTAAGTGTTGGACCATTAATTAATTAAGACCCAAAGCCCATACAATAGGAAGTGGGTGGTTTTCTTTTATAATGGAAGTTAATCTTTGAGATTAACGTTAGAACATTTGACACAGAAAACACACTTGAGAAAACTACTGCAAAATTCTATAGGAGATTCTTGGCGTCTCTCGTTGAATTTTGGATACCGAGGAATTGTTCATGCGGCTGATTAAAGACACGTGGATACCATAGTTGTGGAAACGATCTCGTAGGATACATTGGAAGCTCGGAAGCTTTACTAATCCTTTGGAAGCGTTGTCAAACACATAAGTCATCGATCTCAGTGTACATAGGGCTCATCGCATGTTTAATTATAGATCTAGATCTGTTCTTGATGTTATTATTCCGCTGCGCATTAGATGTTGTCAAGAACGAATCCTAACACTTATAGCATAGTACAATTCAATATTCTACATATACCAAAACTATCTTAAGCTCCTAAATTGATGATCAAAATAAGCACAAGCTTGCACATACACACATACACCTAGATAGACCATCAATCATAGAAACACATGCTCAATCTGAATCATATAGTAAGCAAACTAACAAGGGGGAGGGGGAGGGGGCACAGGGGTCCCAGCTGGTGCAGCCGGTTTTGGGGGCACCGGGGGTGCTTCTAGGACAATCCCTGCAACCACCACAGCCTCACACTCCTCGTCACTCTTTCCCATCTTCTTACCTTGAGCCTCAGCGGCCTTCACTGTGAGGATTGTTGGTGCAAATTTGACTGAGTGAGGCCTTACATTAATGACATTCTGATGCACTTTCAATGGCTTCAGCCCCACATGCTCAAATTGTTGAAATCAACGTGAATATATATATTTATTATATATGTGGTCAAGTTGCCAGGAAGCTACTTTGACCAAGATTTTGAATGATGTAACGTTTAATTTTATGAAATTAAACGGCATAAGATCGATCTACGTTTTGATTAGATAATCGTGGCGTATTCACATTCTCAAATCCGATTTCCGGTGAGTGAGAAATAGTGGATCAAAGTTGGTCACTTAAACATGGAGTTATGTGTGCTTAAGGGGATAAGCATGAATTAATTAATCCTTATCCCATATTGATTAATGTACCTTCATTAATTGTCTATATAAGTGGTTCATTGAACACTTAGTATAATTATGTGCACAAGTGATGGGCTGGAAAGCCCACGCGCACACACGCGCGCGCGACGCCGCCCACCCGCGCCTGGTGCCCGGCTCCTGCTCCGGCTCCGGTTCCGTGGTCCGTGGTCCGTGGAAATTGGTCTTTGGGTGGTCTTTGGGCTTGTTTCGTGGGCCTGGTTCCGTGGCCCATTGCCCGTATATTTTGGATCAATGTTTGATCGAGCTAGATCAATGTTTGATCGAGCCCAAAGATTGAGTTGGTCCGAGGCCCAACTCATGTGGCCCAATCCGTTGGGCCTGCTGTGCATTTGAAGAGACGTCCGGATACGTCCAATGAAACTGGACGCACGCATTGTCCAGATTCGTCGTAAATCGCCGGTAACGTTCCGACATGATGGCTCTGTGGGAAAACGTGCCCATGTTGTCTCCAGAAACCGCCGCGTAACCCCTATGCACTCAATGGGGGACATAACTCCGTAACACCCGACATCAATGTCGGTGTTGACCCAACATGCTCCCCATGAGGGGGACGACGCCTATAAATAGGACATGTCTTCCCAAATTAGTCACCTCTCGCAAAAGCATTCCAAAGATACCTAAGAGCACTCACTGCATACATATTTTGTGTCCAAGCTCGCCCCGCCTCCGTCGATTCGCGGAGCTCGTTGGTCCGCGGTCTGCCACCTACGAGACGCTGCCGTTTCATCTTTGGGGATGATACGCCAGAACCGAGAGCATTACCGAGGCGTATCTCGTCTTGCGGAAAGAGGCCTCCTCGACTCGGCATCTATTTTACGGTTTTGTTTCATTTTAGTTTCAATTCTGTTTAAGTTCATTGTTAGTTTTGATCTCCTACTTCTACATTTCTGTTTCGAGTTGTAACATGCCCGACAAGTGTTGTACTATTTTGTACCTTTTTTTTTCCAACAATCACAAGACAAGATAATACTTGCCACGAAGGAGTTGAGACTTTAAAATTGACTTAAAACTTTCGAGACTAAATACCTTTGCTTGGAGATGTCGACCGTACCTACCACAGACTCCGCCTCCGCACTGCTTCTGCTTCTTGCCGCCTCTGCCGCCACTCGGCACAATGGCTACGGCCATGTTTGGTTTGATGCCTTTGGGGTCAACCATTGGACCCTTTGGGTCGACTGTTGGTTCCACTTTTAGTGGTTCAACGTTTGGTTCCACTTTTAGTGGTTCCATTGGCTCGACGACTGCACTTTTCAGTGGGTCGACTGTTGGATCCACGGGATCTAACACTGGTGGCTCTCATTCGAGTTCCATATTTCAGCACACTTCAAGTGGTGCTGGTGGATCCGGTTTTGGATCGATCTCGGCGCCTGTTCATACCGCAAGGATGATGCCGCCCGCCAAGAAGCCGTCGAAGTTTGAAGGATCCGACTTCAAGAGATGGCAGCAAAAGATGCTGTTCTACCTCACGACGTTGGGCTTCGCCAACTTCTTGGTGGAAGATGAGCCCACCGTTCCGGGGGCCAAAGTGACGGACTTTCATGTCCGAGCAGCATATGACAACTGGCGCACTGGCGACTATCTTTGTAAAAACTTTATACTTGGTAGTTTAGAAGATAGCTTGTATAGTGTTTATCTTGTTGTGTAACGACATCCAAATGTATGTGGGATGCGCTAGAAAAGAAGCACCGTAGTGATGATGCGGTACAAAGAAGTTTATTGTAGCCAAATATTTGGACTACAAGATGGTCGATTCTCGACCGATCATGGACCAAGTGCAAGAGATTCAACTCATTGTACACGAGGTTCAAGTCGAAGGCACACTGCTTGTTTGGACGGCTTTGTCATCGCTACGATGATTGAGAAGTTACCCCGGTGGAGAGACTTCAAGGTCTACCTTAGCACAAGCGAAAGGATATGAAACTTGAAGACTTGATCGTCAAACTGCACATCGAGTCTGACGTGAAGAAGCAAGATTTAAAAGCAAAAGGCTTGATCGATGCTAGAGCCAACCTGTTGGAGAGAGGCGGTCCCTCCAACAAACTTGTTCGTCCCAATGTTAAAGACAAAGGCAAAGGGAAGGTGGTTGCCCGTAAGTTTGATGGGGACTGTTACAATTGTGGCAAGCATGGCCACACGAGTAAGGACTGTCGTCAGCCAAAGAAGAAGAAGGCTAAACAAGTTGCCAACGTTGTCGAGAAGGAGTTCGACAAATGGGACAAGTATGACTTGGCTGCTGTGGTGACAAGAAGTCAACCACGCCGAGAATCAAGGTGGATGGTTCATCGACATCAAGCGCAATCGCGCGCGTCTGCGCCGAAAAGATGCGTTTCTCTACCTACAAGCCTGTTGAGGGGAGGAAGCTCAACATGGGGAACCAAGCTTCGTCCGAGGTTGCCGGAGTTGGTGATGTGGTGCTTAAGATTGTTGGATTTGTATACTGAAAGCAGTTTGGTTGAGCTTGTATACAATGTTTCCTGTTACCACTATTACAATCTCCTATCTGAATTGAATACGTGATTGCATATATCTGTGTCCCCTTATCTCATATATAAGTTAGATCATACAGTGTGTAGAAGATCACGTAAGTCCGTATGATTGGTCAAGCTTAATGAGATATAAAAGTTTCACAAATGAGACGACTTGAGGACGAGTTGTCGGTTTAGCCGCGGTATAGATAAGAAGTGACTTGACTTGGTTGCTTGTCTATGCTTTGTACGTCTCGACGTATTGAAGGATCACGGTGAGATGAGTTCTTCTTTCGACCGTCGTGAAGAACCAAGATCTCGGTGACTTACGATGATCTAAACCTCGATAAGGTATTAGGTGAGTATGAGTTCTTGTCCATCACTTTGACTTGTTATGGGTGAGGTTATATGTTCTAACCCAAGATTCTCCGCATCTTGGGTGGTGGCGATCTTGTATGTCACGCTAGTTATCATGTCGAGTCACCGTATCCGTTTAGGATGATGGCGTCCCTTAAGGAGCTCAAAGGTTTATTGTACTAAACCCCGCAGTTGAGTTAGCTCAAGTACAATAATAAGGTTGAGTGGTACTACTTAAGAAATGAAGTTATTAATTATTTTAAGCGATCGAATGCTATAAATAATTAATGGACGTTCGATATCTTAAATACGAGGATTCGTCCCGACTCAACTTGGTAATAAAGGGTAAGTCAACATTCTTTCTCTAGTGGCATGATCGAATGTTTATAAATTAATTTATGTTCGGGTGAACATAAGATAATTAATTTATTTGAGGCCCATCTTTATTCCTTGCATTTGATCCACAGGTGGCCCATCCAGCCCGTAGCCTAGAAAATCGGCGCCCTAAGCTCTCTATGGCAAGATTTTGTTCTCTTTATCCTACAAGGATATAATTATATTTATGGTATATGCATAGATCCTTTCCATATAAGATTATGGTAATAATCCTGAGAGTATGGTAATAATCCTAGGAGTATGGTAATTTCCATATAGGATTATAGTAATTTCCATATAGGATTATGGTAATTTTCATATGGGATTAAGGTAGTGCATTATAAATATAAGGTATGAGATAAAGTCTAGGTTAATGCTCACATAATTAACACAAGATTTTCGGCCCCCTCATAGTATTGTTGAGAGAGTTTCGAAAATTGTGCAAAGAGAGCAAATGGTGATTTTTCCGAAGCATTCTCCATAGATCGTCCTCACTCGACGTTGGAGATTGGGCAATTGGGATACAGTCCAGACGGTCAAAGCACGAGTCTCGACCGTTCGATCCATTCATCCCGTTCGATCCACCTCGACAGATCCAAAGGTAAACACGAGAAAAACCCCAACGTGTTGCAATTAATTATATAGACGCATGCTAGGAATATAATCAATGTATGGTGAATTAAATATCCAAGATAGATCCTCGGGGCGAGGGTTAACATATGTTTTCCCTACAAAGATATCGTCCGGCATTGAGATCACGTTGAAGGATGTGCTGCATGTCCCGGACATCCGCAAGAATTTGGTGTCGGGCTCAATTCTAGTTAACAAGGGGTTTAGACTAGTTTTTGAGTCAGACTAGTTTGTCTTGACTAAGTTTGGGAAGTTCCTTGGTAGGGGTTATCTTATTGGGGGTCTTTTCAAATTGAATGTAATGGCTGTGCGCCGTGTACCCAAGATTGCTATGAATGAAAATGCATCTACTTCCTCTTACTGACCGAGTGCTCGATTTATGGCATTGTAGATTAGGACATGTTAATCTAAATGCAATAAAAGATTAGTAAATTTAGATTTACTAAAGTTAATGAAGTTAATACACAAGCGAAATGTGAGGTTTGTGTGGAAGCCAAATGGCTAAGTTACCGCTTCATTCGGTAGAACAGAGCACTAAGCCTCTAGAACTTATTCACACCGATGTGTGTGATTTAAAGTTTGTACAAACTAGAGGTGGTAAAAGTACTTCACCACGTTTATTGATGATCAGACAAGATATTGTTATCTTTACCTTCTAAGAAGTAAAGACGGGCTATTGAAGCTTTTAAAACTTCAAGAACGAAGCCGAGAATCAACTAAGTTGTCGAATTAAGACATTCGAGTGATGGGGGAGAATATGTAGCTCCGCTTGAGGCATTATGCAACGAAAGTGGTATAATAGATCAAACGACGCTCCTTATTCACCTCAATCTAATGGCGTTCTTGAACGAAAAATCGAACACTTAAGGAAATGATGAATGCTTTATTGATTAGTTCAGGGTTGCCCCAAAACTTGTGGGGAAGTCGCTTTGACACCAACTACATACTTGAACAAAATTCCACCGAAAAGTAAGGATGTCACTCCTCACGAGTTGTGGAAAGGAAGAAACCATCGTCTGAAATATCTCAAAGTGTGGGGTGTTTGGCGAAGGTTGAGGTGCCTCTTCCAAACAAGTTACAATTGGACCTAAAACAATCGATTGTATCTTTATTGGGTATGCATTAAACAAAGAAGCTTATCGTTTCGATCCACAGTCGAGGTACCGGATATGACCGTGGGGACGACGATTGAGTCAAGGAATGCTATATTCTTTGAAAGTGTTTATCCCCAGAAAGACAAGGATAAAGTGAAGCCGTTCTAGCAATAGAACCGATGGTCAAGCTTCGAGTTCTAAACCTTTGGAGGAAGAACCGATATCGCATAGCGATTGAGGTCTGATCCAGAGGGGTCGGAACCGAGACGTGGTAGTAGAGTCGAACACCAAAGGATTTTGGTCCTGACTATATTGCGTTCATGTTGGACGAAGAACCAACATCGATCAAAATAGCCTATACCGCCGACGGAATGCTCAGCGAGAGGTCGCTCAAAGTGAGATTGATTCCATTCTGCAAAACCACACTTGAGTGCTGGTTGATTTGCCAGAAGGTTGTAAGCCCTTAGGATGCAAGTGGATCCTTAAAAGAAAGTACAAGGCAGACGGATCAATTGAAAAGTATAAGGCCCGTTTGGTTGTTAAATGGTTTAAACAAAGAGAGAGTTATGATTTCTTGATACCTATTCACCGTGACGAGGATTACGCCTATTAGGGTGCTTCTACAATTCTTTGCTTTGCAAAATCTTGAGATTCATCAAATGAGCGTTAAGACTGCGCTTTTGAATGGTGACCTCGAGGATGAGGTATATATAGAGCAACCCGGCGGTTTGTTGTACCGTCAAGAGGGCAAGGTATGCAAACTTCGTGAAGTCTCTATATGGTTTGAAACAAGCACCGCTGTAATGGCACTGAAATTTGACAATGTAATGTTGGCAAATGGTTTCAAGATCAACGAGTGTGACAAATATGTCTACGTTAAGAACACTGATAATGGTTATGTTATAGTGTGTCTGTATGTAGATGACATGTTGATCATGGGTAGTAATACTTAAGTCATTAATGACACAAAACGCATGTTAAATAGAAATTTTGACATGAAAGACATGGGTTTAGCTGATGTGATTCTTGGAATCAAGATTCTAAGAAGATTAGACGGAATTGTCTTGACACAATCTCACTACGTCGAGAAAGTGCTTAAGAAATTCAACGTGTTTGATAGTTTGCCTGCTAAGACCCATTGAGCTCAATGTTCACTGAGTAAGAACAAGGGTGAACTGTTGCAAGAAGACTATGCTAAGGTCATCGGGTGTTTGATGTATCTTACAAATTGCACCGACCCGATATAGCTTGCGCCATGAACAAATTGAGTCGTTATACGAGCAATCCAAGCAAGGAGCATTGGAAGGCTTTAGTGAGAGTTTTGAGGTACTTAAGTATACTCAAAATCATGGGCTGCATTTACGAGATATCCCCAAGATTGAAGGGTGCTTGTGATGCCAATGGATATCGACACGAAAAATTCACTTTCTACAAGTGGAGTGCGTGTTCACGATTGGGGAGGTGTTGTTTCTTGGAGATCCACGAAAAGACGTGTATAGCCCGATCCACTATGGAATCGTAATTCATAGCTTTGGATAAAGTCGGTGAGGAAGCCGAGTGACTCCGTAATTTTAGGAAGATATTCCATGTTGGTCTAAACCCGTGCCACCGTGATGATTCACCGTGATAGCCAAGCGGCTATTGGAAGGCGAAAAGTGGTTTGTATAATGGTAAGTCTCGACATATCGTCGGTGACATAATACCGTGAGGCATTTGATCTCAAGTGGGGTTATATCAATTGACTATGTCAAGTCAATAGATAATCGATGCATCCGATTAACAAAGGGTCGAACCGAATCAAATGATCAAGTTGCTAGAGGAATGAGATTAAAATCCACATCTTAAGAACAATCATAGTGGTAACTTGAACCATGATGACCGGAGATCCCAAGAACTTGGTTGATGGGAGAACTAAGCTATAGGAGTTCGTGTGTAAACACTCGAGTTAGTCCGTTCCTAGAAAGCAAACGAGTGTTTGAAAAACTTGCTTAGTGGTGAGGTTGAGTCGTTGACTCTTAATGATTTCTAAGATACCTCGAGGAGGTTGAGTATGGCAAGATACTCGGTAAAGAATCACCTATGTAAGTGCGAGTGGGGCCGCTTCAAACAAAACACTTATGAATCCAAAGTGGATGTCCATGGCCAAAATGGAATCAAACGTGAGAATGGATGAGGTTGAGGTGTTAAAGTGTTAATACCATTGTCTCGATTACACGTTTTGGGGAATAGTTCAAAGCATCGTGTCCACTAATCCGCCTGTGTACTCGATGGTACTAACTATGGAAGGTTCAAGGCTATAAACCATATGTCCAAATATTTTAACATCGCTTGAGGACTGAGCTGTGTCTGCATACATGCATATGGCTATTTCTACTCATGTGGGGGATTGTTGAAATCAACGTGAATATATATATTTATTATATATGTGGTCAAGTTACCAGGAAGCTACTTTGACCAAGATTTTGAGTGACGTAACGTTTAATTTTGAAATTAAACGGCATAGGATCGATCTACGTTTTGAGTAGATGATCGTGGTGTATTCACATTCTCATATCCGATTTCCGGTGAGTGAGAAATAGTGGATCAAAGTTGGTCACTTAAACATGGAGTTATGTGCTTAAGGGGATAAGCATGAATTAATTAATCCTTATCCCACATTGATTAATGTACCTTCATTAATTGTCTATATAAGTGGTTCATTGAACACTTAGTATAATTATGTGCACAAGTGATGGGTGGAAAGCCCAATCGCACACACGCGCGCCGCCGCCGCCAGCGCCCGCCGGTGCCGTGCCGTGCCCGGCTCCGGCTCGGCCCGCTCGGTTCGATTCCGTGGTCCGTGGTCCTTGGATCTTGGATCTTGGCAATTGGTCTTTGGGTGGTCTTTGGGATGTTCTTTGGGCCTGTTCGTGGGCCTGGTTCCGTGGCCCATTGCCCGTATATTTTGGATCAATGTTTGATCGAGCCCAAAGATTGAGTTGGTCCGAGGCCCAACTCGTGTGGCCCAATCCGTTGGGCCTGATGTGCATTTGAAGAGACGTCCGGATACGTCCAATGAACCTGGACGCACACATTATCCAGATAAGTCAGAATCGCTTTAACGTTCCGACATGATGGCTCTGCGGGAAAACGTGCCCATGTTGTCTCCAGAAACCGCCGCGTAACCCCTATGCACTCAATGAGGGACATAACTCCGTAACACCCGACATCAATGTCGGTGTTGACTCCAGCATGCTTCCCATGAGGGGGACGACGCCTATAAATAGGACATGTCTCCCCAGCATTAGTCACCTACTGCAAAAAGCATTCCAGCATACCTAAGAGCACTCCCTGCATACATATTTTGTGTCCAAGCTCTGTCCTCGCCTCCGTCCAGTTCGCCGGAGCTCGTTGGTCCGCGGTGCTGCCACCTACGAGACGCTGCCGTTTCATCTTTGGGGACGATACGCCAGAACCGATAGCACTACCGGGGCGTATCTCGTCTTGCGGAAAGAGGCCTCCTCGACTCGACATCTATTTTATGGTTTTGTTTCATTTTAGTTTCAATTCTGTTTAAGTTCATTGTTAGTTTTGATCTCCTACTTCTACATTTCTGTTTCGAGTTGTAACACGTCCGGCAAGTGCTGTACTATTTTGTACCTTTTTTTCCAACACAAATGTCACAGCTTTGCCAGTGCCAAAGTTCACCGATTTGAGTGTCATTACAGCCATTAGGGAACTCGTTATCGATATAAATACCTTTGCAAAGCAAGGAAACACAATTTCAGTCCCCGAATTCGATCTTTTATAGCACATTACAACATTTTTAGACCAATATGATATATACTTTCTTATTTTCCTGTCGATAAATAATACCAATGCACATGATTGAGCTTATTCTTCGAGGAATAGAAGAAAAGCATCAAACACATAATAATTAGAAGAATTAAGGAAAAATAAAAATTGAATCTGTGAGATGGTTTGATTGATTGCTGCACCAATTATACGAAACTTGAAGAAACAGAAGCAAATTAAAAGCATGGCTCAAGCAGTGGCGACGTAAGTCGCAATCGATTTCAAGATGAAGGTTTAAATAGGAAAAATAAGAAAATCGCGAAAACTACGCCTTTGAGATGAACTCGGTTCGTAGTTCTGAAACCAGAAAGAATCTCTAGGAAAAGTAGGAATTAAAAGATCAACTTGAGCACTCTGTGTGTGTGTGTCTAGGTGAGGCCTTGTTTGGAAAAGGATGTTAATTGGAGAGGTTTTGGATTTCAAACAGATTTCGGTCACGAGATGGAGATGGGAGGTTTTTGAAGATATTGCAACTATAGATAGAATTGGATAATACTGTAGGAAAGTAACGCAGGCAAAGGGTTTGGTGATGGTGGTTGTTTATTGTTGACCATAACATTGTAAGTTGGAACTTCTAAGCCTTCACCCTACTACAAAAATGGGTATTACGTAGCAACATTCTAACGAAATTTTGCTTATAATTAACATATTTCTTTCAAAAATGGATTTTACATAGCAACTTTATTAAAAAGGTATTATAGATAGGGCTGACAATTCGTATGTGTCGGGTCGTTATCGGGTCGACACGATACGATAAGGTCAAACACAAACAAGGCCGTTAAGGATATGTCTAACACGAACACGAACACGAACACGACACGAAATGTACCGACACGGACACTACACGAACACGAATATGACACGATTTTTTTCGTGTTGACACGACACGATAACGACACGATAAATTCAAATCAAAATTAGAAAAATAAATTAATAAAAGAAATAAAAATATATAAAATAAAATAAAATTAATATTAAATATTTATAAATATTATCAAATTATACGAAAACGACACGATCTGACACGAACACGAATGCAACACGAAAATTATCGTGTTACACGAATACGACACGAAATTATCGTGTCCTTATCGTGTCGACACGATAAGGACACGAACACGAACACGAACACGATAAGGCTGAACACTAACCGTTAATTTCGTGCGTGTTCGTGTCGTGTACAAAATTATCAGCCCTAGTATTAGGTAATTCACATCCTTTTTCGAGGAAAAGGTAATTAACATATTAAAATTTTGAAAATAGTACAAGGAAAAATCATATTGGTGGAAGCTAATCACAACTTGAAAACTTAATAATTATGAGTCTTGTTTACATTACAAGAGTTATTATCTAATCTGCGGCTGAGACAGAAATTTCATATGGAGAATGCTACATTATCTACTCTGATTCTTTATTCTTCTTTCTCACTTTGAGTTTGGAAAAGAAAATTTCTGCAATGGAAACTTTCTCACTACAAAGTGTTTTTGGTAGTTTGGTGGCCAAGTGGGACTTTTGCATGAATTCTGGGGTTCGACTATCATACAATAGTTAATAGAAAATATTAACTTTGTTGACAGTTAATATTTAAAGATAGAATATTGTTGTGAAATAGACAAACACTTTTTCAATTAGAAGAAAGTTCCTTAAACTTCTTAAACAATTGAAATTTGCATATTCAATTTAGGTCCTAATGTCTTACCTGTACTAATTAAAGGTAATATAAATGAAGATATTTTGTTTAATATGATAAATGTATTAGTAGAAATAAAAATATCATAACAAAAGTTTATACACCATTCAAAAGATATTATAGTGGACAATAGCAATTGGAATATGACTTAAGTAAATAAAACTCATATGTTGATTGATCATTGACGATTATTCTAATAATTAATTAAATTTAACTATCTTGCATGCCTGTGTTGTACTTACAAAAGTCATTAACTTTTTTTTTCAATAAATATGTATTTTTTAACAAACGCTAAAAAAAATTAATTAATCCAAATATATTTTATATAATCGTTGAGTATGAAATGAAGATAATGAGCTGCAAAAAAAAGGATAATATTGTTCGGGAGGAGCTTTATAATATTATGGGGGATACGCAGGTATTGAATTTTGGTAGATATTTGGGCCATCTCTGATTGGACGTAACAAACAGCTGTTTTGGGGTTTCTTCGAGATAAGCTTTTGGCGCAGATTGAATATTTGAAGGGCAAAAATCTCTCAAAAGTTGGGAAAGAGATTCTTATCAAAGCAGCTGCCCAAGCCATTCCGGCTTATTGCATGAGCTCCTTCTTGCTTCCACAATGCTTAACTGACGAACTCGAAAGAATGATGAACTCCTTTTGGTGGGGTAATAAATCTGATACTATTCGAGGGATTAATTGGTTGAAATGGGAAAGATTGTGCATTAGGAAGGATCTAGGGGGTATGGATTTTAGAAGTCTTCTGTTGTTTAACATCGCAATGCTTGGGAAGTTTGGTTGGCGTCTCATCACCGACCCAAATGCTCTTGTACTTGAACCAACTTAATCTGCAGAGTTTAGTACAATAAACCTTTTGAGCTCTTTAAGGGGACGTCATCATCCTAAACATATATAGTAACTCGATACAAATAACCAGTATGACATACAAATACTGCTACCATTTAGGATACAGAGAACATTGGTTTATCACAGGTAACTCTTATCCATAATTAGTCAAAGTGCGTAAATCATACTCATCTGAAACTTTATCGAGATTTAGATCAATGTTAAGTCATCGAGATCTAAGTTCTTCACGACGGTCAGATTGAAGAACTTATCTCATTGTGATCAATCAATACGTCAAGATGTACCAGCATAGACAAACAACCAAGTCAAGTTACACTTATCTATACTGCAGTTTATCCCAACAACTCATCCTCAAGTTGTCTCAACTATGATCCTGTTTAAATCTAATCTAGCTTGACCAATCATACAGACTTCTATTATCTTCTACACACTGTATGATCTAACTTTTGAATGAGATAATGGGACAGCATATGAAATCAAGTAAACAATTCAAATAGGAGATCGAAATAGTGGTTACAAGAAACATTGTATATAAGCTCCACAATCTATTTTCAGTATACAAATCCAACAATCTCTCACTTATACTGAAGCAAACGTTTAGTATACAATGTGTCTCCCTAGCTATTACAAACACCATCACTTTGCTTCTCCCACTTATACAAAAGTTTCCTTAAACTAAGTGGGAGGCCATCTTGCGCAATCCAAGTCCTCAAACATGCTTGTCGGTAGACTATTTGCGGCAGGCTCTTCATGAATGGATCAACTAGGTTGTTCGCAGTATCAATTTTCTCTATAAGCACATCTTCTTGTCTTATGATTTCTCATATGATGTGGTATTTTTCTATCTATATGTTTCATCGTTTTTACGTCCGTGGTTCCTTCGAGTTTGCTACTGCACCAAAGTTATCACAAAACATTGTGATACTCTTCAACAAACGAGGTACCACACCTAGATCCAAGAGGTAATTCTTAAGCCATACTGCATCCTTAGCAGTCTCTGATGCGGCTACATATTCATCCTCTATGGTGGAGTCTGTAATGCACTACTGCTTTGCACTCCGCTAAGATACGGCTCCACATCCCAATGTGAAGACATAGCCCGAGGTAGACTTCTTTTCATCATGGTAAACTTGGAAATCCAAGTCGGAATAACCCAAAGATATTAGACTGCCTTCTTGGTAAACTAGTCTATAAACTCGAGTCATTTACAGGTACTTGAGTGCTTTAACACAGTCCAATGAATTTATCCAGGGTTAGACTGATATCCTGCCACTATGCCTACCGCATAGCTGATAGAGGTTCTCGTGCATAGCATCACATACATGGGACTAACTACGACGAAAGCGTATGGAATGTATCTCATTTCATCTATCTCATTTGCAGTCTTCGAAGACTGTTTCTTAGATAAAGGAACGTCATACGTGAAGGGTAGCAATCCCTTCTTGGCGGTTTCCATGCTTATGCGAGTAATCAAGTATCAATGTAAGATGCTTGAGATAAGCTCAACATTTTCTTCTTGCGATCTCGATAAACCTTGATCCCGAGAATGTATGCTGTATATAAGTCTTTCATCTGAAATTGATCGGA
The DNA here is from genome assembly GCA_036937905.1 of Salvia rosmarinus. NCBI lineage: Eukaryota > Viridiplantae > Streptophyta > Magnoliopsida > Lamiales > Lamiaceae > Salvia > Salvia rosmarinus. The sequence continues at coordinate 39,974,557 of CM072813.1, forward strand.
TAATCAACTCTTAACATCTGATAACAGCTTCACGTTATTACCAAGTAGAAAGATGTCATCTAAGTAAAGTACAAGAAATACCACATCACCGCGGACATCTAAATGGTACACGTAACTATCGTTTGGCAACTGGTTAAAATCATAGGTTTTTACCACCTCATCAATCACGCAGGTACCATGATCGGGAAGCTTGCTTGAGTCCATAAATGGACTTCTTGAGCTTCCACATTAGATGTCTCTACCCTCCTCAAGGTAACCATTTAAGAAAATGGTTATTACATCCATTTACCAAATCTCTAGGTTCAAGTGAGTTGTTATGGCCATAAGAGTTCTGATGGACTTAAGCATTGCTACAGACGAAAAGGTATTGTCATAATCGATCATTTCTGTTTGTGGGTACACCCTTTCGCCACCAGTTTGACTTTATAAGTCAAAACATCTCCATCAGAATCTCTCTTCCATTTGTATACCTAATTTCTATCTATGGCTTCATTGCCATCTGGTAGAGGTGTCTTCTCGTATACATCCATAATGGTTATGGACTCAATCTCTAAGTCCATAGTGACGTGTCATTCTTCTGTATCTTTATATTGTATTACCTCGTTCTATGTCTGTGGGTCGACTATAGTCTGTTCGTCTGCTGGGATCAAATCCAATGATTCTTCCACGAACAAATATCGATCGGATTATCGAATAACCCTCCTACTACGACAAGACGCTACTGGCACTATGAAAATAGTCTGTGCAGTAACTTGTGGGTCGTTTCTTGCACGCTTTGCTGTGTAGGCGCCACTCATACAGTCGGTTTACTGGTGGAATTTGATCCACTTCAATTTCTTTAAGTATCTTGTATCGATCCCTCCTACTAGATGTGACTTCTTGTACTTTTGACAAAATTGATGATGGAATACAATTATCTTCAATTTCTTGAAGAATGATTTCAACTTTGATTTATGGTTTTTCATATAGTCCTTCTCCAAGAATCGGATGTTGGTGCTAATAACGACTATCTGATCCTTAGGATTGTAGAAATAACCACTTTTCATTCCTCTAGGATATCCAACAAACATCCTTACGTCATATCTAGCCTCCAATTTGTCAGTTTGCTTGTTCAACACCTATACTGGACTGTCCCATATCCCTATATGGCTTAAACTGGGCTTATACCCAAACCATAACTTGAAAGGGGTCTTATCCATTGACTTGGATAGTACTAGATTGAGCAAGTATGTTGTTGTTTCTAAGGTAACCCCCAAGATGAAACATGCAATGTTGCATAACTCATCATTGATCTAACCATCTCCAAGAGAGTCCTATTTATTCGCTCTGACCTATCGTTTTGTTGTGGTGTAACCAGTGTAGTCAACTGGGACGTGATCTCACACTCCAACAGGTAATCTTTAAACTCGTTGTTGAGGTATTTTCCATCGAGATCAGACCGTAATGACTTGATACTTTTACCTAGCTTCTTCTCCACTTTCGTCTTAAATTCTTTGAATTTCTCAAAGCATTCAGATTTATGGTGAAGCATGTAAATGTACCCGTACTTTGAGTAATCGTCAATGAAAGGGATAAAACACTCGTACCTTCCACGAGCTTGAGTGGACACCGGTCCACACAGTTCAGAGTGGACTACTTCCAACACTTCTTTGGCTCTATACCCCTTCGTCTTGAAGGACCTAATCGACATCTTTCCCTCTATATAAGATTCATAGATTGAGAACGGAGTAACCAAATTCGCCCAATGCTCCATTTGGATCCTATTTAGATTGATGTAATCTTAGATAACATGCAAAAGATATGTATAGTTCTCTTGTAAAGAAAATTTCATCTTCTTATAGTTTGATGTAGTAGATGTAACATAATTATAGGTATTATGCTTAATAGAAATAGTAGATAGAGAGTTGTATAATGTACCACCACATATAAACTCGTCATTACTCATGATAGAAACACCACTATCAAAAAGAAAAGAATATCCATTAACAAATTGTTTAGAAACGGAAATAAATTTCCGCTGAAACTCTGACACATAGAGAACATATCTTAAAACTAAAATTGTCCTATCAAAGCATCAAGTAACATCTCCAACCGCAACGACCTCAACTTTCTTCGTGTTGCCCATGAAGATCGTTATCTCGTGCATTCACTCAGCTGCCTTATCTGCAGGAACCCCTGCAAGGTGTAACAAACATGATCAATGCCACTTGTATTTACTACCCACGAATAAATAGAACATGTCACCAAATATGTTTCCGTTACAAGATAAAATGACGTACCTTGAGCCTTTAGCATATGACACTTAGCCTTTCAATGCCCAGTCTTACCTCAATTGAAACACTTATCCTTCTCCTTTGGCTTCTTCATGCTGCCGATGGCCCTCATACCTTTGTTCTCACTATTTTCCTTACCTCTACTACCCTTGGCACTTTTTTTTCTCTTTTCTTTCGATGGAACATTAGGACCTTTGGATGTGCTAGTTATGGCATGTGCTCATTTTCCTATAACTCTTTTAACCATCACAAGATCGTTGAGCAATGATAAACGCGCATTATACACGTTTATTGTTGATATTTAAAGATGATTTTAGATAAATAAAGTGCGTTTATGTCTTGGATTTCAATGCTTTTACATATTCTTGGAAGATACTGCTCTTGGGTTCCTTTTTGGTGTTTTTGTAGGCTTATAAGTTGAAAATCGAAGCATGGAACGAAGCACGAGCGAAATAAGGCTGAAAACAGGGCCTAGCGACCGCCTTCGCGGCCACTAACCCGAGCGCGAGCGCGAGAACTACACAAAACTGATGGCTCGCGACCATCCTAGCGACCGCTAGGTCGGCCGCGAGGAAATTCCATGCGATGCGGCCACTCCCAGCGACCGCGAGACGTGCCCGCGAGCTACCCAACGTGCGAAAAGAGCTACTGCCCGATTTCTCGCGACCACACCTAGCGATCGCGAGCCAGGTCACGAGGCTAACTAGCGAGCGCGTGCTAACCGAGAAGACGAAGGAAGACCGAGCGAGAATAATCCCTCGCGTCCGAGCTCGCGACCGTGAGCTCGGCCGCCAAGCGTGTCGACAAAGTCAAAATGGGGTTTCCACCCCAATTCTATAAATAGGGCTTACCCCTCGCCCCAACCGGACCAGTAGCGATTTTGGACCTCTTTCTTCAGTTTTTCACTATTTTTCATATATTTTCATTCTAGCTTTGATTTAGATTGATTCTAGCATTAGTTTTCCATTGTTCGACTTTAGTTTTACGCATTGTCGATGCTTCGGAACGCTTTCGTCCGAACAATTTCTGTGTTTTCCCATTTTTCACTGAGGTTGGGATACGAACCCAATGATTGTTCTTCCGACGCTACACTACGGGTTTTATCTATATATTTTCTATTCCTATAGTTATTTCGTATTTAATTTCATTATTTATGTCTAGCTAAATTCCGTTCTAATCCTAGGGTTTGCATGATTCTATCCTAAATGTTTTGATTCCTGCTATCGTTATTTACCTTCCAAGCATTGATTTATGATTCTTGGTGCTTAATTATATGCGTTAATTTCTGATCAATCTTGATGCATATCTAGTTGCCAGTTAATTACTTAACCGTTTTAATTGTCAATCGATCTTGAATGCATGATACGAATAAGCCTTGAGTCGTAGCTGAGATAGGAACATTCGTAGGAAGCATATTCTTTGTGATCCTTTTGGAGTTGGTTATTTTCACCTAGAGACGTAACAGTAATAGGAAAAATTAGTAATCAACTGCTACAATTGTCGTAACTGAAATTGTTGGTTACATATGCGATCTTCCATCTTGTCTGGATTAAAATTGGTTAATAGGAAGCAGGATAAACATACTGATCGCTCAATTTTCTCACAAGAAAAACGCGCAAGTATAAGGTAAGTCGAGTATCGTATCCACAGGGATTGCAATCCGAAAACACATAAGCTAATTCAACGAAACTTCATCATTATCCAAGAAAAGATTTGGTTTGTATATGTTTATGGCTTCAGATAATTAAATCCAAAGCAAAGGTGATAACAAGAAAATAAAGTAAAGCAATAAAAACTCAAAGGGATAACTATGAAGAAAGACTAACCCTAGGGATGCACTAATCCTATCCACTACATATGTTTATCCTGCTTATTATTAACCGTTTTAATCCAGATAAGATGGAAGATCACATATGTAGCCAACAACTTCAGTTACGACAATTGTGACAGTTGATTACTAATTTTCCCTATTACTGTTACGTCTCTAGAGGAAAATAAGCAACTCCAAAAGGATCACAAAGAATATGCTTCCTACGAATGTTCCTATCTCAGCTACGACTCAAAGATTATCCGTATCATGCATTCAAGGTCGATTGACAATTAAAACTGTTACGTAGTTAATTGGCAACTATGATATGCATCAAGATTGATCAGAAATCAACACATATAATTAAGCACCAAGAATCATGAATCAATGCCTGGAAGGTAAATAACAATAGTAGGAATCACAACATATAGGATAGAATCATGCAAACTCTAGGATTAGAATAGAAATTTAGCTAGACATAAATAACGAAATAAAATACGAAATAATCATAAAAATACGAATTAAATGGATAAAACCCGTAGGGCGACATCTGTAGAACAATAGTTGGGTTCAAATCCCAACCTCGGTGGAAAACGGGTAAAGAATGTAATTTGTTCGGACGAAACCATTCCAAAACGTTAACATTGCGAAGAACTAAAGCTAGAACGATGGAAAACTATTGCTAGAATTAATCTAAATCAAAGCTAAAGTGAAAATAAATGGAAAATAGAGAAAACCGAGGAAAGCGTGTAAAATCGCTACTGGGAAGGTTGGGGCGCGGCGCAGCCCTATTTATAGATTTAGGGTGAAAACCTAATTTTCGTCGACCGCCATGCCTCTTGGGCGGGCTCATGATCGCGAGTTCGGTCATGAGGATCCTCCTCGTCTCGGCCATCCTCCATTCTCTCGGCTGGGCGCGCATCTACTTGCCTCGCGGCCACACCTTGCGGTCGCTAAGTGTGGTCGCGTCGCATGGAAAATCATCGCGGGCATGTCTCGCGACCACTGGGAATGCTCGCGTGTCCTGGTGTTTCCTCGCGGCCGACCTAGCGGTCGCTAGGCCGGTCACGAGCCATCAATTGCGCGCATATGCACGCTCGCACTCACGTTGGTTTCTCGCGGTTGGGCTAGCGGCCGCTAGGGCGGTCGTTAGGCCCAGGTTTTTGCCCTCGTCTGCTCGTTCTTCGTTCCATGCTTGGTTTTCAACTTATAAGCCTACAAAACACCAAAATGAACCCAAGAGCGAGATCTTCCAAAAATATGTAAAAGCATTGAGATCCAAGACATAAACGCACTTTATCGATCTAAAATCATCTTTAAAAATCAACAATGAACGTGTAAAATGCGCGTTTATCAACCCCCCAAACTTAAATCATTGTTTGTCCTCAAACAAAAGCAAGACCAAAAAGAAAGAGAGACACAAAACAGGATCAACGAGCGTCAGTGAAGGTGATTAACCAATAAAACCTCAGAAATATCTCAAAGCTCAAAATCATTAGTGCACAAGACGACATTAGTCAAATCGACAATGTACAACCATTGAAAGTAAAAATCTCATTCAAATCAACCCTCACAATGGCATGTGCGTAATATATAGAGTACACTCAACTCATAAAGAAATAAGGGACGTGTATGCACTCAAAAATCAATGCAATGCAAAAATCTCACCATAGGCTTGCCATTTCTCTAATATCTCCACCACGTCAAATGCATTCAAATTAGGATCAAAAAGGACTTTTCATAGGTTGTATTGTAGGCACATTGGTTAAGGTAGGATAATATATGGCTAAGTGACTCAAATATATGCAAGTACTTCCATCTCTATAATCACTCATATGGACTTTGTCCATTTCCTTTTCCTTTCAACTTGCTATTTAGACATTTATTCACTCAAGGTACCATCTACTATGATAATTGACTTCCTTTATGCTCATACTATTCACAAAATTTTTCTTTTCTTGGCTTTGTAATAGAGCTAATAGGGTCTATTCTTTTCACACCTGTACCGTACTTTATCTTTTATCCCCACTTTGCATATCAAAACAATTTTTTTTCTCGATTTGATTCCTATATCCATCCTCACCTCCTATCATCCGGTTAATCGAAAGAATAAAGTCTAATAAAGGCTCAAAGAAGGCGACAAATGGTATATATTATTAAATTAGTGTTTGGGTAAATATGTGGTTTAACAAAGATGGCCTTTATCCTTTCCATATTCAAAACACATATTGCGACCTCGACACGAAAAGGCAAGTTCTAGAAGATAATTACATGCACGATATCACAAAGATAAAAGCGTAACAAGATGTGTATACAATGAAGCTCAAGTCTCACGGTTTTAGCAAATGGTTAAAACAACAAGCTAAGCAATCTCAAGTTATCCATGCGTCGGTTTTAACATATCATGTGCACTATCACATATTTAACGAAAAATTTCTATCATCATTGGCTACATGGATTAACACATTTCACTTCAACTCGTTGATCGACCGACACAACAAAAACAAAAAAGACACGTCAAAAGCCCCAACATATAATAACTTAACAAAACAACGCAAAACATAAAAAGGACTCTCAACCACATCACACTCGACCACTCCCCCCCAAACATATTGTCAACAGTGTGCAATTGAGGCAATAATGTTTGCAGAAGAGAGTGATTGGGAGAGATCTTACCTCAAATATCGCGCTACTCCGGCGGTGGATAGAATCCTCGCCATTGATGATATACCTTGGGACTTAAAAACAAACAAACATGACACAGCAAAACAAAGAAAAAGAAGAAAAACAAAGCGAAAACATAAAACATGAAAACACGTTGGGTTACCTCCCAACCAGTGCTAGATTTTTCGTCGCTAGCTCGACGTTACCTCTCATCATGGTTCGTTTAGCTTGGTCACCTTGACTTCACGGTTGAAGTGTGACTTGAAATAGGATTTGAGGTACTGACCATTCACCTTGAAGATGTTTCCACTTGAGTCTAGCAACTCATAACTTCCATTTGCATGTGCACGATAAACGGTATACGGCCCCGACCATCTCGACTTCAACTTTCTCGGAAAGAGACGGAGTCGAGCGTTGTAAAGTAACACCTCATCCCCCGGGGTGAATCCTTTGGGACGAATGTGAAGGTCATGAAATTTCTGAGTTCGTTTCTTGTAGATCCGGGAGTTTTCGAAAGCTTCGTTTCTCCACTCATCGAGCTCTAGCAACTGCTCACTTCTCATCATACCGGCCTCCTTAAAATCCATGTTGATCTTTCTCGTATTGTCGCCTTATGTTCCAATTCAACCGCAAATGGCAAGACTTCCCAAATACCAATTGATAAGGGATAGACCTATAGGCGCCTTATAGGCAGTCCGGTAGGCCCAGAGAGCATCATCTAGTTGCTTGGCCCAATCCTTCCTATTCACAACCAATTTCTCCAAAATCTTCTTTATTTCTCGGTTGGCGAACTCAGCTTGCCCATTCGCTTGAGGATGATATGGGGAGGTGACTCTATCCTTCACGCCGTACTTAGCCAGGACATTGCCTAGCCACTTATTATTGAAGTGCGATCCTCCATCGCTGATCAACGCCCTCGGCACTCGAATCAGTCGAAATATTCTTATGTAAAAACTTGACTACTACCTTGGAGTCGCTGGTGGTGGTGGGAATCGCCTCTACCCATCGTGAAACATACTCTACAGCAAGCAAGATATACGTGTAACCACAAGATATGGGGAACGGACCCATGAAGTCGATCCCCCATACGTCAAATAGTTCCACTTCCATGATGCTCTTCTGCGGCATCTTATCCTTCTTGGTGATGTTTCTCGTTCTTTGGCGGCTATCACAACTCTTGATGAAAGATTGGCAATCCTTGAATATCGACGGCCAATAGAATCCACTCTGCATACCTTGGCTGCCGTCTTTGCCGCTGCAAAATGTCCTCCATTTAAAGAACTATGGCACTCGTGGATTATGTCCTCCCATTCTCCTTGGGGAACACAACGGCGTATCAGGCCATCGGCACATCGGCGGTAGAGATGGGGATCATCGATAGTAGAACTTGACATCGTGGAGAAACTTCTTTTGATGATCATCCGATCGATGTAGGCAAAACTCCAATAACCAAGTAGTTCACAAAATCTGCGTGCCATGGTGTATGATCGGTGATGCTCAATATATGCTCGTGCGGGAAGTTCTCCTTGATCCCGATTCTCCGATCTTCTCATTCGACGAAGTTTTCAGCCTCGATAAGTGGTCTCCAACCACATTCTCTCGACCTTTTCTATCTTTGATCTCCATGTCGAACTCTTGAAGAAGTAGAATCCATCTCACCAATCTCGGCTTGAGTCTTTCTTGTTGAGCAGTGATGATAGTGCATGGTCGGTGTGGACAATAATATGCGTGCCCACCAAATAAGGTCTAAACTTATCAAAAGCATAGACCACAACAAGTAACTCCTTCTCGGTGGTGGTGTAATTCATTTGGGCTGAGTCGAGCGTCTTACTTGCATAATAGATGACTCGGAAAAGCTTATCTCGTTTCTTCCCCAACACAGCTCCTACTGCCCAATCACTGGCATCGCACATCAGCTCAAACGGTTGACTCCAATCTGCTGATACCAAAACTGGGGTCGATATCAGGGCGAGCTTCAACTTCTCAAATGCCCTCAAACAATCACTCGTGAACAAGAACTTCGTATCTTTCTCGAGTAATCCACACAGTGGCTTCGTGATCACCGAGAAGTCCTTGATGAATCTTCTATAGAAGCCCGCGTGACCGAGAAAACTCCTCACTAATTTGACATTTGTGGGAGGAGGCAGTTTCTCGATTGCCACGATCTTCACTCTATCCACTTCCAATCCTTTTGCAGAGACTTTATGGCCAAGCACCACACCTTCCTTCACCATGAAATGACACTTCTCCCAATTGAGAACAAGATTTGTCTCCTCACATCTGCGTAGCACTTGGGACAGATTGTGGAGACAATGGTCGAATGAAGAACCAAACACGGAGAAGTCGTCCATAAAGACTTCCATAATATTTTCAATCAACCCATGGAAGATGGACATCATGCACCTTTGGAGCGTGGTTGAGCATTGCTGTCGAGCGGCATTCTCGCGTAGGCAAAACTCCATAAGGACACGTGAGCGTCGTCTTGTCTCGATCTTCTGCGACGATGGCTATCGATTGTACCCAAATATCCATCTAGGAAACAATAGAACTCATATCCTTGATCATCCAACATCGATCAATGAAGGCGAGGAAAATGGTCCTTTCTCGTCGGCGTGTTCGAGCACGATAGTCAATACAAACTCTCCATCTGTCACGAGTCTTGTTGCCACAAGATCGTTCATCTCATCTCGGATCACCGTGATACCCCCCTTCTTGGATACCACTTGAGTTGGGCTAACCCACTGTTTGTCGGATATGGCATAGATCATGCTGCGTCTGAAGCTTCAACACTTCCTTCCTCACGACTTCTTGCATTGCGGATTCGGTGGCGTTGAGGTTGCACCTTCGCTTATACTCATTCTCCAACAGGATCCAGTGCATGCAAATCGAAGGGCTGACTCCCTTGATATCAGAAATAGTCCACCCAATCGGAGACTTATATTGTTTCGGCACAACCTTGAGTTTCTGTGACTCTTCCTCTGTCAAAGCCGAAGATATTATTACTGGGCACGTCTCATCCTCGCCTAGAAAGGCATACTGAAGGTGGTCCGGCAGCTCCTTCAACTTGAACTTGGGTGTGGCATCTATCTTTGCCACCACATCATCCTCGCCTCCAATCAGCTTCCTCACGTCTAAATAAGGGACTGACTCCTCGGGGAGGGCCTTGGCTTCATCAATGGACTCAAGATACTCTAATATCTCATCACACGCCTCATCGAGGTCCGAGGGTGAGAAAATCGAGTTCTGCATGCAAAACTCCACCGGGTTAGATGACTGAAACTGTGTGGGCGACCACTGCTCTATAGCTCGACAATCTTCCATCGTCTTCTCCTTAGGCTGCTTCATCACATCATAGATAAAGATTTTCATCTCCTCATTATTGACCCTAAATGTGAGGTCCCCATCTTGCACGTCGATCAATGCTCTGCCAGTAGCTAGGAACGGTCTCCCAAGAATAAGAGGCGTGTTCCCATCCTCTGGCATGTCGAGAACTACAAAGTCTGCAGGGAAGATGAAATCTCAAACTTTCACTAGCACGTCTTCCACTATCCCCTTCGGATATGTCACTGACGTGTCTGCCATCTGGAGAGCAATGGTGGTCGGCTTCATCTCTCCAATCTCCAATCTGTTAAAAATGGACAACGACATCAGATTGATGCTTGCCCCAAATCACACAACCTTGAGAATGTCGTCCTCGATGACACATGCTATAGTGAAGCCGCCGGATCTTTACGCTGGCGGCAACTTACGCGATGCTGACCTTGCACTCTTGAGACAGATTGATCGTCTCGAATTTTCCGAGCTTCTTCTTATTGGCCACAACATCTTTCAAGAATTTCACATATCCTGGCATGTCTCGGAGTGCATCAAGTAAAGGAATATTGATTTGCACCTTTTGAAACATCTCCATAAACCGAGTCAGCTTCTCATCATACTTGGGCTTGGCCAATCGACTCGGAAACGGAATCGGAGGAATGTACATAGGATAAGCCTTCGCTGGAGTTGCCTCGCGGCCATCCTCGCGGCCGCGAGTGCGGTCGCTAGGCGCCTGGGCATCGGCGATGGTCTTCCTCGCGGTTGGGCTTGCGCGCAGACTTCCCCTTCGAGATTTCAGCCTGGTCTCTCGCGACTGGGATCGCGGTCGCGGGCTCGGTCGCTAATATTTCGTCCGAAGGTACTGGCAGTTCGCTCACGGTCGACTGTTTGCTCGCAAGCTCCTCGGGACTCATCGTTGAATGATGGCTCGCGGTGGGCTCGCGGTCGCGAGGTGCTCATTTTTGCTGCCGTCCTCGCCTTTTCGTCCCGGATCATTCTGATAAGCTCGTCCACTCCTCAATTGAATGGCATTACAGTGATTTTTTGGGTTCACCTCCGTATTACTCGAAAACTGGCCCGACTTGTGTTGCCCATTCTGCAGTGCGGCCATCTGACTGATTTGATTTTCTAGCATCTTCAAATGCTTTCCCATAGCAGTCATATTGGACTCGAGATGATTTATCTTCGGCCCGGTATTGCTTATAAACGAATTACACATGCGGCCATCGACTACGATTAAGTCGTCATTTGTTGGTTGCTCACAACCAAGCTGGCGCATCATATCTTCTAGACTTGGCTTCTTCGCCTCTTGAATCTCTCCATTCTGAACGGCGAAACCTGGTGGAGGCTGTTGAAAATTGTTGGGATTGGCATACGAGAAATTTGGGTGATTTCTGTTGTTCGGATTGTATGCCGGATTCCCCCCAGGACGGTTCCTCTGATTGATGTAATTCACGTCCTCAGCCTCATTTATATCTGACTCTGCAACATTTATCTGAGCCACCCCTTTTCCTTTCATTTCCTTCTCGAACTCACTTCTCAAAAGGGTGCTTGCTCCATGATGTTATCATACTTGGCATCTCCTTGACGGTAGTGCGCCACCACATGTGTCCTCTCCATCGGCCATTGATAGTCGTTTGCGACCATCTCTCTATAATCCTCGCTAGCATCTTCCACTCGTCGATTTAACAGGCATCCTCCTGCTGATGCATCCACTATACTCCTCGTGTGAGGTGTCAGCCCACTATAGAACTGTGTGATCTGCTGCTCTCTGGAGAATCCTTGTTGTGGGCACTTTCTTAATAAGCCCCTGAATCGCTCCCACGACTCGAACAATGATTCATCTCCTAGCTGGGAGAAGTGGGAGATCTCGGCGATGATTTTCTAGGCTTTGGCTGGCGGAAAGTACTTAGAGAGAAACTTTTCTCAAAGATTCCCCCAACTGTTGATCCCAGTGCGGTCCAAGCTCTTGAATCAATCCTTAGCCTGATTGCGCAGAGAAAACCCGAACATGCGCATCTGGATCGTGTCTTGTGGCACCCCATTCTGCTTGATGGTGTCACATATATCGAGATATGTCTCGAGATGGGCATTCGGGTCCTCCGTGACTCCACCTCCAAACTGCTCCCCTTGAACCATACTGATTAGGGCCGGCTTCAACTCGAAGTTATTAGCATTCACTTCCGGGCCCCATCCGCCTCCTTGGAATTGCTCAGTAGGAGGTCGGTACATGTAATTCAGAGGTCTTGCCTCTGGAGTAGGGACAAGGAGTCCCATGGTCGCCATCTGACGCTACATCTCGGTAAAATCTGCTAGTAAGCGTGCAGCTTGCTCGGGAGGAATGTCCCCGTTATTCGGATTGGCTGCCATTGCTGCCCTTCTTCTTACTCCTCTTTTCCTCCTTTGAGAATTTTCGATTTCTGGGTCTAAGTGTAGTTTAGGAGGTCCCTGGGACCTTGTGAACATAAACTACCTGTTAAAAAAGAAGGAAAATCAGCTCTGGCAATAAAACAAAAATAAAATAAAAATACAACTTGAATTAATAATTCCAAATCATCAAATTATTCCTATGTGATCTTAACAATCCCCGACAACGGCGCCAAAATTTGATCGCTCACTTTTCTCACACGAAAAATGCGCAAGTATAAGGTAAGTCGAGTATCGTATTCACAGGGATTGCAATCCGAAAACACAGAAGCTAATTCAACGAAACTTCATCATTATCCAAGAACAGATTTGGTTTGTATAGGTTTATGGCTTCAGATAATTAAATCCAAAGCAAAGGTGACAACAAGAAAATAAACTAAACCAATAAAAACTCAAAGGGATAACTATGAAGAAAGACTAACCATAGGGATGCAATAATCCTATCCACTATGTATGTTTATCCTGCTTATTATTAACTGTTTTAATCCAGACAAGATGAAAGATCACATATGTAGCCAACAACTTGATTCGATAATTGTGACGATTGATTACTAATTTTCCTATTCTTATTCGTCTCTAGAGGAAAATAAGCAACTCGAAAAGGATCACAAAGAATATGCTTCCTACGAATGTTCCTATCTCAACTACGACTCAAGGCTTATCCGTATCATGCATTCAAGATCGATTGACAATTAAAACTGTTACGTAGTTAACTGGCAACTATGATATGCATCAAGATTGATCAAAAATCAACACATATAATTAAGCACCAAGAATCACGAATCAATGCCTAGAAGGTAAATAACAATAGCAGGAATCACAACATATAGGATAGAATCATGCAAACCCTAGGATTAGAACATAAATTTAGCTAGACATAAATAACGAAATAAAATATGAAATAATCATAAAAATACGAATTAAATAGATAAAACCCGTAGGGTGACGTCTGAAGAACAATCGTTGGGTTCAAATCCCAACCTCGGCGGAAAACGGGAAAAGAATGTAATTCGTTCGGACGAAACCGTTCCAAAACGTTAACAATGCGAAGAACTAAAGCTAGAACGATGGAAAACTATTGCTAGAATTAATCTAAATCAAAGCTAAAGTGAAAATAAATGGAAAATAGAGAAAAACTAAGGAAAAACGTGTAAAATCGCGCTGGGGAAGGTTGGGGGCGCGACATAAATAACGAAATAAAATACGATATAATCATAAAATCATGCAAACCCTAGGATTAGAATAGAAATTTAGCTAGGATAGAATCATGCAAACCCTAGGATTAGAATAGAAATTTAGCTAGACATAAATAACGAAATAAAATACGATATAATCATAAAAACAGAAATTAAATAGATAAAACCCGTAGGGAAGCGTCTGAAGAACAAAGGTTGGGTTCGTATCCAAACCCCACGGAAAACGGGAAAATGATGGAATTTGATCGGACAAAAGCGTTCCGAAGCGTCGACAATGCGTAGAACTAACGTAGAACAATGAAAAACTAAAGCTAGAATGAATCTAAATCAAAGCTTGAGTGTAAAAGAAGGAAAAATAATGAAAAACTGGACAAAAACGTGTAAAACAGGTCTAGGGAAGGTTGGGAGCGCGAGGGGGCGGAGCCTATTTATAGATTTAGGGTGAAAACCCTAATTTTTGCGTCAGCCGCCATGCCTCGCGGCCGGGCTCACGGTCGCGAGCTCGGTCGCGAGGGATCCTCCTCGTCTCGGCCATCCTCCATTCTCTCGGCTGGGCGCGTGCATCTACTTACCTCGTGGCCACACCTCGCGGTCGCTAGGTGTGGTCGCGTCACATGGAAAATCGTGGCGGGCATGTCTCGCGACCGCTGGGAATGCTCGCGTGTCCTGGCGTTTCCTCGTAGCCGACCTAGCGGTCGCTAGGCCGGTCGCGAGCCATCAATTGCGCGCATATGCACGCTCGCGCTCACGCTGGTTTCTCGTGCTTGGGCTAGCGGCCGCTAGGGCGGTCGCTAGGCCCAGGTTTTTGCCCTCGTCTGCTCGTTCTTTGTTCTATGCTTCGATTTTCAACTTATAAGCCTACAAAACACCAAAACAGAACCCAAGAGTAGTATCTTCCAAAAATATGTAAAAGCATTGAGATCCAAGACATAAACACACTTTATCGATCTAAAATCATCTTTAAAATCAACAATAAACGTGTAAAATGCGCGTTTATCACATACGTTGTGGGTAGGATTTGTGCATCCCTAGGGTTAGTCTTTCTAGATTGTTATCTCCTTGAGTATTTATTGCTTTCGTTTATTTTCAATTTGCTACCTTTGCTTTGGATTTAATATCCGAAGCCCTAAAACCATTCAAACCAAATTCTGTTGATTGGATAATGATGAATTATTGTTGAGTTAGCTTCTGTGTTTTCGTGTTATAATCCATGTGGATACGATATTCGTCTTACCTATATACTTGCACGTTTTCGTGTTAGAAAAGTGAGCGATCAAATTTTGGCGCCGTTGCCGGGGATTGTTAAGATTATATAGGAATAACTTGACAATTCGAAATTATTAATTCAAGTCGTATATTTATTTTATTTTTCTTTGCTTGCCGGATCTAATTTCTTTGTTTCTCTCCAGGTAGTTTATGATCACAAGGTCCCGAGGACCTCCTAAGCCATTGTTAGATCCAGAAATCGAGACTACCCAAAGAAGAAAGAGACGAGAAAAGAAAAGGCAAGATATGGCAGCAAATCCAAACAACGGGGGTGTTCCTCCCAACGGGGGTGTACCTCCTGAACAAGCTGCACGTCTTCTGGTAGACTTTATGGAGATGCAACGTCAGATGGCTAACATGGGAATTCTTGTCCCTGCTCCAGAAGCGAGACCTCTAAACTACATGTATCGACCTCCTACCGAGCAATTTCAAGGAGGCGGATGGGGCCCGGAGGTGAATGCGAATAACTTCGAGTTGAAGCCGGCCCTAATCAGCATGGTTCAAGGAGAACAGTTCGGAGGAGGAGTGACGGAGGATCCGAATGCCCATCTCGAGACATACCTCGACATTTGTGACACCATCAAGCAGAATGGGGTGCCACAAGATACGATCCGGATGCGCATGTTTGGATTTTCATTGCGCAATCAAGCAAAGGACTGGTTCAAGAGTTTAGATCGTACTGGAATCAACAGTTGGGGGAATCTTTGCGAAAAGTTTCTCTCGAAATACTTTCCACCGGCTAAAGCACAGAAGATCATAGCCGAGATTTCCCACTTCTCCCAGTTAGGAGATGAGTCATTATTCGAGTCGTGGGAGAGATTTAGGGGCTTGTTGAGAAAGTGCCCACAACATGGATTTTCTGAAACAGCAGTTACACAGTTCTATAGTGGGTGACACCTCACACGATGAGTATGTTGGATTTGTATCTTGGCGGTTTGGTTGAGCTTGTATACAATGTTTCTGTTACCACTATTACAATCTCTATCGATTTGAATACTTGATTGCATATATCGTGTCCCTTATCTCATATATAAGTTAGATCATACGATGTGTGAAGATCACGAGTGCAGTATGATTGGTCAAGCTTAATGAGATATAAAAGTTTCACGGTGAGACAACTTGAGGACGAGTTGTCGGTATAGGCTCTGGTATAGATAAGAAGTGACTTGACTTGGTTGCTTGTCTATCTTTGATGCGTCTCGGCGTATTGAAGGATCACGGTGAGATGAGTTCTTCTATCGACCGTCGTGAAGAACCAAGATCTCGGTGACTTACGATGATCTAAACCTCGATAAGGTATTAGATGAGTATGAGTTCTTGACCATCACTTTGATTTGTTATGGGTGAGGGTTATATGTTCTAACCCAATATTCTCCGCATCTTGGGTGGTGGCGGTGCTTGTATGTCGTACTAGTTATACAGATCAGTCACCGTATCCGTTTAGGATGATGGCGTCCCTTAAGGAGCTCAAAGGTTTATTGTACTAAACCTGCGGGTTGAGTTAGCTCAAGTACAATAATAAGGTTGAGTGGTACTACATAAGGAATTAAAGATATTAATTATTTTAAGCGATCGAATGCTATAAATAATTAATGGACGTTCGATATCTTAAATACGGGGATTCGTAATGTCTAAGTGCAAGCCCGACTCAACTTCGTAATAAAGGGTAAGTCGACATTCTTTCTCTAGTGGCATGATCGAATGTTTATAAATTAATTTATGTTCGGGTGAACATAAGATAATTAATTTATTTGAGGCCCATCTTTATTCCTTGCATTTGATCCACAGGTTGGCCCATCCAGGGCCCGTAGCACTAAGGAAATCGGCCCCATAGCTCTCAAAGGAAAGATTTTATTCTCTTTATCCTATAAGGATATTATTATATTTATGGGATATGCATAAATCCTTTCCTTGTGGGATTATGGTAATGCATTATAAATATAACGTAAGAGATAAAGTCTAGGTTAATGCTTGATATAGAGCATAATTTTAGTCCATCATCATTGTGATATTCTCGAAAATTGTGAGAACTTGGGTGATTTTCGGTGCATTCTCCATAGATCGTCCTCACTCGGCGTTGGAGATTGGGTGCAGGGATACGATCCGGAAGGTCAAAGCACGAGTCTCGATCCGTTCATTCCGTTCGACCCAAGCGGATCCAAAGGTAAACACGAAAAACCCTACGTGTTGCAATTAATTATATAGACGCATGCTAGGAATATAATCAATGTATGGTGAATTAAATATCCAAGATAGATCCTCGGGCGAGGGCTAAACCTAGTTTTCCCTACAGAGTATTGTTGATGCATCGACGGGAGGATGCCTGCTAAATCGGCGAGTGGAGGAAGCTAGCAGAATTATAGAAGTGATGGCTGCGAATAGCTATCAATGGCCTATGGAGAGGACACTGGTGGTGAAGGCGGCTACTGTTGAAGGCGATTCGAAGTATGATAATATTATGGAGCAGTTCACCCTTCTGAGAAGCCAGTTCGAGAAGGAAAGGAAAGCAAAAGGAGTTGTTCACGTCAATGCTGCAGAGGCAGATATGCATGAGAGGGAAGATGTGAGTTACATAAATCAGAGGAACTGTCCTGGGGGGAATCCGGCATACAATTCGAAAAACAGAAGTCATCCTAATTTCTCGTATGCCAACCCCAACAATTTCCAACAACCTCCGCCAGGTTTCTCAGTTCAGAATGGAGTGATTCAAGAGACGAAGAAGCCGAGTCTAGAGGACATGATGCAACAGTTGGTTGTGAGAAACCAACAATTGGCGACGAATCCGAATTCGTTTATAAGCAATACCGGGCAGAAGATAAATCATTTGGATTCCTTTGGACGGCTATGGGAAGCATATGAAGATGATGGAGAATCAAATAAGTCGGATAGCCGCCGCGGAGAACAGGCAACCTGAGTCGGGCCAATTTTCGAGTGTCTACGGTGAACCCTAAAATCACCGTAATGCCATTCAATTGAGGAGTGGACGAGCTTATCAGAACCACACGGGGAAGAACGGAGAAAACGGGGCACAAAAGTAGCACCTCGCGACCGCGAACCCGGCCTCGAGGAATCAGACAGAGAGCTGTTGTGAGGAGCTCGCGAGTGACCCCGTGGTCGCGAGGAAGAATGCAGCGACCACGAGAAATTAGGCAGTGACTTCGGAGACAGACCCATTGACCGAGCTCGCGACCACGAGAGTGGCAGCGAAGAAGCGCGCAGACGTTACCCAGATACCTTGCGACCTCCCTCGCGATCGCAAGGAAGGCCGCGAGGCAACTCCAGCAAAGGCATATCCGACCTACACTCCTCCGATTCCGTTTTCGAGTCGATTGGCCAAGCCCAAGTACGATGAGAAGCTGACCCGGTTTATGGAGATGTTTCAAAAGGTGCACATCAATATTCCTTTACTTGATGCATGATAAACGCGCATTTTACACGTTTATTGTTGATATTTAAAGATGATTTTAGATCTTTAAAGTGCGTTTATATCTTGGATTTCAATACTTTTACATATTTTTGGAAGATACTGCTCTTGGGTTCCGTTTTGGTGTTTTGTAGGCTTATAAGTTGAAAACCGAAGCATGGAATGAAGGCGAGCGAGCGAGGCGAAATGAGTGCCTAGCGGCGACCTTCGCGGCCGCTAGGTAGGCAGCGAGCCAACACTGGCGGGCGCGAGAGCATGCGCGAGAAATAGAAGTCTCGCGACCGACCTAGCGACCGCTGGGTCGGCCGCGACAAACACCAACATACGCGAGAGGGCGCCAGAGCACGCGAGTGCGCCCGGTGACGCGAGCTACGCCCGGACGATTTCATGTCGACGTGACCACACTGGCGACCGCGAGGTGTGGCCGCGAGGCAAATATGTGCACGAGCGACCTGCCGAGAATTGAAGATTGGCCGAGACGAAGTATTCCCTCGCGACCGAGCTCGCGACCGCGAGCCCGACCGTGAGGCATGGCGGCAGAGGCAAAATTTAGGGTTTTCACCCTAAATCTATAAATAGGACTTCGCCCTCGCGCCCCCAACCCGTCCAGACTTATTTTTACACGTTTTCTTCAGTTTTTCACTAGTTTCTCATTGATTTTCACTTTAGCTTTGATTTAGAGTCATTCTAGCAATAGTTTTCCATCATTCTACGCATTGTTAACGCTTCGGAACATTTTCGTCCGAACGATTTTCCGGTTTTCCGTTATTGTTCTTCAGACGCTTCCCTACGGGTTTTATCTTTTTAATTTCTGTTTTTATGATTATTTCGTATTTAATTTCGTTATTTATGTCTAGCTAAATATCTATTCTAATCCTAGGGTTTGCCTGATTCTATCCTATATTTTGTGATTCCTGCTGTTGTTGTTTACCTTCCAGGCATTGATTCATGATTCTTTGTGCTTATTTATATGTGTTGATTTCTGATCAATCTTGATGCATATCATAGTTGCCAGTTAATTACGTAACAGTTTTAATTGTCAATCGATCTTGAATGCATGATACGGATAAGCCTTGAGGCGTAACTGAGATAGGAACATTCGTAGGAAGCATATTCTTTGTGATCCTTTTGGAGTTGCTTACTTTCCTCTAGAGGCGTATGATTAATAGGGAAAATTAGTAATCAATCGTCACAATTGTAAATGGCAAGTTGTTGGCTACATATGTGATCTTCCATCTTGTCTGGATTAAAATGGTTAATAATAAGCAGGATAAACATCGTTGTGGATAGGATTAGTGCATCCCTAGGGTTAGTCTTTATCTCTTATATTCATCTTTGAGTATTTATTTCCTTTGTTTATTTTCAAGTTGTTACCTTTGCTTTGGATTTTAATATCTGAAGTCATAAACCTTTCAAACCATATTCTGTTGCTTGGATAATGATGAAGGATTAGAGAGTTAGCTTCTATGTTTTCGGATTGCAATCCCTGTGGATACAATACTCGACTTACCATTATACATCGCGTGTTATTTTCGTGCGATCAATATCTTGTCGATCAAATTTTGGCGCCGTTGCCGGGGATTGTTAAGATCACACAGGAATAATTTGACGATTTGGATTTATTAATTCAAGTTATATATATTATATTATTTATTTATTCTTGTCAAAGTTAAGCTCTCTCTTTTTCTCCAGGTAGTTTATGATCACAAGGTCCCGGGACCTCTGAACAAAATCTTGACCCGAGATCGAAAATTCCCAAAGGAGAAGGAGGCGAGAGAGAAGAAGGGCTGCAATGGCGGCTAATCCACGAACAGGGGCATTCCTCACAGCAAGCTACACGCATGCTAGGCGATTTCAGAGATCGGCGCGGATGGCGAATATGGGACTCCTTTTCCCTGCTTCGAGAGGCGCGACCGTTGAACTTTATGTACCAACCTCCTCTTGAGCAGCCTCAAGGAGGAGGATGGGGCCCTGCGTGGGCGCAAATAATTTTGAATTAAAGCCGTACCCGATCGGTATGGTGCAAGGAGAGCGGTTTGGGGAGGAGTTCTGAAGACCGAATGCCCGTCTCGAGACTTATCTTGACATTTGTGACACCATCAAGTAGAATGGGGTGCCACAAGACACTATTAGGATGCGCATGTTCGGATTCTCTCTGCGCAGCCAGGCGAAAGATTAGTTCAAGAGCCTGGACCAAACCGGGATAGATAGCTGGGGGAAACTTTGCGAGAAGTTCTATCTAAGTATTTTCCATGACCAAAGCCCAGAAAATCATAGCCGAGGTCTCCCACTTTTGCCAACAAGGAGATGAGTCACTATTCGAGGCATGGGAGAGATTCAGGGGCTTGCTGAGGAAGTGCCCACAACATGGATTCTCCAAAGAGCAGCAGATCACGCAGTTCTACAGTGGACTGACGTTTCATACGAGGAGCATAGTGGATGCGTCAGCAGGGGGATGCCTGTTGAATCGCCGTGTAGAGGAGGCTAGCCGCATCATAGAAGAGATGACGGCAAATAGTTATCAATGGCCGATGGAGAGAACCGATGGTAAAAGCATTGCGATGAGGTTGATTGAAATATGGCGATCGATGAAGAGTTCACCCTCTTGAAGAGCGAAATTGAGACAAAGAGCGTCGGCTATGTCAATCGGAGGAATAATGGAAACCGGTACCATCCGAACAACGAAATCACCGAATGTCATGGTATACCAACCCCAATAACTTCCAACAACCTCCAAAGAGCTTCCACATGTAGAATGGTATGATTCAAGAGTGAAGAAGCGAATTTGGAGGAGATGATGCGCGATTGGTTGTGAGCAACCAACAAATGACGACGAATCGAATTGATGCCCGCAATGTGAACTCGTTCATCAATAGCACTACTCGAAAGTAGCACATCGGAATCCACCATGACAGCCATGGGCAAACACTTGAAGATCTTTGGATAATCAAATCGATCGGATGGCCGCACTGCGAGAATGCACACCAAAGACGGGCCAATTTCCGAAATGTCTGAGTGAACCCAAAGAATCGGTGCTTCGCCATCCGGACGAGGTGGAAAAGCATATCGAATGACACGGGGCGAAAAAGGCAGCGGCGGAGAAAATGAGCACCTCGCGACCGAGCTCACGACCATGCCCGGACGCGAGCCATCACGGCGAAATTCCCGAGGAGCAGGCGGAAGAAGCAACCACGGAAGAACGGTACCTCGCGACCGAGCTCGCGACCGCGAGCCCGGCCGCGGTGACGAGCAAGAACCGGGGACGAGCCGCCGCGCCCGCCTTGCGCCCAGACGCGAGAAGACCGCCCGGTAGCGCGTCCCTAGCGACGCGATCGCGAGGGAGGCCGCAAGGGGCGTCCTGTTCCGAATTTTCCGACGTGTACACCGCCGATTCCGTTCCCGAGTCGTTTGGCCAAGCCCAAGCATGATGAGAGGCTGACTCGATTTCTGGAGATGTTCGAGAAGGTAAACATTAATATTCCTTTGAAAGATGCCGTGACCAATAAGAAAAGCTTAAGAAATTTGAGGCGGTCAATCTATCTCAAGAGTGCGGTCTTTGTCTTTGCAAAGAAGTTGCCATTAAAGCAGAAAGATCTGGCGACTTCCGATACCGTGTGTCATTGGAGGGCATACCTTCTCCAAAGTGCTGTGTGATTTGGGGGCAAGCATCAATTTGATGCCGTTGTCCATATTTAATAAATTGGAGATTGGAGAACTGAAGCCTACGACTATTACTCTCCAAATGGCAGACGCGTCAATCACAAGGCCAAAAGGGATAGTGGAGGATGTGCTGATCAAAGTCCAAGGATTCATCTTCCCAGCAGATTTTGTGGTCCTCGATATGCCGGAGGATGGGAACACGCCTCTCATTCTAGGGAGACCGTTCTTAGCCACAGGCAGGGCCCTGATCGACGTGTAGGAGGGTGATCTCACCTTCCGTGTGAATAAAGACGAGTTAACCATCTCTATTTATGATGCCATCACGGGAGATGATAACTCAACATATGAAGAGTGCTATTCGATCACGACTACCACAACCAGCCCATTCTTGAGCTCGAATTTCAATAGACCATCAGACGAGCATGCTAGCAAGGAAAAAGTGGACTCGGCATAAAAATCCGAGTGATTCATTCAAGCTCAATGGAAGCCATTCTTGTGCCAATTGGTGGGCAGTGGTAAATGCTAAATACGGACAATCAAAGTTTGGAAAGCTCTCAGTTGTCAAATCGCCTGATTGATGAGAGGTAACGTCGAGCTAGCGACGATAAATCCAGCACTGGTTGGGAGGTAACCCAACATTTTACATGCTTTATGTTTTTCGCTTTGTTTTTCTTGTTTTCGTTGTTTTGTCGTGTCTTTTTTGTTTGTTTTTAGCCCCAAGGTATATCATCAATGGCGAGGATTCTATCCACACGGAGTAGCCTTCATTTGAGGTAAGATCTCTCTCAATCACTCTCTTACGCAAACATTATTGTCTCCATTGCACATTGTTGACAATAAGTTTGAGAGAGTGGTCGAGTGTGATGTGGTTGAGAGTCCTTATTATGTTTTGCGTTGGTTTGTAAAGTTTTTATATGTTGGGGCTTTTGTCGTGTCTTTTGTGTTTTTTTTGTGTCGGTCTATCAACGAGTTAAGTGAAGTGTGTTAATCCATGTGGCCAATGACGATAGAAATTTTTTGTGGATATTTAATGATAGTGCACATGATATGTTGGAAAATGACGCATGGATGACTTGAGATTGCTTAACTTGTTGTTTTTCACCATTTGCTAAAACCGTGAGACTTGAGCTTCACTGTATACACATCTTGTTACAGTTTCTTTAATTTGTGTGATATCGTGCATGTAATTATCTTCTAGAACTTGCCATTTTTCTATGTCGAGACTGCAATATGTGTTTTGAATATGGAAAGGATAAAAGGCCGTCTTTGTTAAACCACATATTTACCCAAACACTAGCCCAATCATATTTACCATTTGTCACCTTCTTTGAGCCTTTATTAGACCTTATTCTTTCGATTAACCAGATGATAGGAGGTGAGGATGGATATGGGAATCAAATGGGAGAATTTTTTTTTTTGATATTCTAAGTTGGGGTAAAAGGAAAAGAATGGTACCCGTGTGAAAAAGAATAGACCCTATAAGCTCTATTACAAAGTCAAGAAAAAAAAATGTTGAGAAAAATGTGAGCATAAAGTCGATTTATGATCATAGTATATGGTACCTTGAGTTGAATAAATGTCGAAATAGCATGTTGGAAAGGAAAGGAAAGTGCACAAAGTCCATATGTGTTGATTGTATAGATGGAAGTGCTTAGAGTATACTTGAGTCACTTAGCCATATATTATCCTACCTTAACCAATGTGCCTACAATACAACCTATGAAAAGTCCTTTTTGATCCTAATTTAAATGCATTTGGCGTGGTGGAGATATTAGAAAATGGCGAGCCTATGGTGAGATTTTGCATTGCATTGATTTTTGAGTGCATACCGTCCTTTATTTCTTTATGAGTTGAGTGTAATCTATATTTTACGCACATGCCATTGTGAAGGTTGAATTGAATGAGATTTTTGCTTTCAATGGTTGTACATTGTCGAGTTGACTAATGTCGTCGTGTGCACTAATAATTTTGAGCTTTGAGATGTTTATGAGGCTTGATTGTGTTAATCATCTTTGCTGACGTTCGTTGATCTTTCGTTGTGTCTTTCTTTCTGTTCTGTTTTGTTTGAGGACAAACAATGATTTAAGTTTGGGGGGTTGATAAACGCACATTTTACACGTTTATTGTTGATATTTAAAGATGATTTTAGATCTATAAAGTGCGTTTATATCTTGGATTTCAATGCTTTTACATATTTTTGAAAGATCTTGCTCTTGGGTTCGTTTGGTGTTTTGTAGGCTTATAAGTTGAAAACGAAGCATGGAATGAAAGACGAGCGACGAGGGCGAAATGAGTGCCTAGCGACCGCCATGCGGCGCTAGGTAGGCCATGAGCCAACACAAAGCGGGCGCGAGCATGAGCGAGAAATAGAAGTCTCGCGACCGACCTAGCGACCGCTGGGTCGGCCGCGAGCAAACACCAACATCTGTGAGGGACGCCAGAGCACGTGAGTACGCTCAGCGGCCGCGAGCTACGCCCGCGACGATTTCATGTGCGACGCGACCACACCTGGCGACCGCGAGGTGTGGCCGCGAGGCAAATATGTGCACGAGCGACCTGCCGAGAATTGAAGATTGGCCGAGACGAAGTATTCACTCACGACCGCGAGCCCGGCCGCGAGGCATGGCGGCAGATGCGAAATTTAGGGTTTTCACCCTAAATCTATAAATAGGGCTTGCCCCCTCGCACCCCCAACCCGTCCAGACTTATTTTTACACGTTTTCTTCAGTTTTTCACTAGTTTCTCATTGATTTTCACTTTAGCTTTGATTTAGATTCATTCTAGCAATAGTTTTCCTTCATTCTATGCATTGTTAACGCTTCGGAACACTTTCGTCCGAACGATTTTCCCATTTTCCGTTGGGTTTGGATACGAACCCAACCATTGTTCTTCAGACGCTTCCCTACGGGTTTTATCTTTTTAATTTCTATTTTTATGATTATTTCGTATTTAGTTTCGTTATTTATGTCTAGCTAATTATCTGTTCTAATCCTAGGGTTTGCCTGATTCTATCCTATATGTTGTGATTCCTGCTGTTGTTGTTTACCTTCCAGGCATTGATTCATGATTCTTGGTGCTTATTTATATGTGTTGATTTCTGATCAATCTTGATGCATATCATAGTTGCCGATTAATTACGTAACGATTTTAATTGTCGATCGATCTTGAATGCATGATACGGATAAGCCTTGAGTCGTGGCGAGATAGGAACATTCGTAGGAAGCATATTCTTTGTGATCCTTTTGGGTTGCTTATTTTCCTCACGGAGGCGTATGATAATAGGGAAAATTAGTAATCAAGCTCGTCACAATTGTCGTAGCGAAGTTGTTGGCTACATATGTGATCTTCCATCTTATGCGGATTAAAGCGGTTAATAATAAGCGGGATAAACATCGTTGTGGATAGGATTAGTGCATCCCTAGGGTTAGTCTTTATCTCTTATATTCATCTTTGAGTATTTATTGCCTTTGTTTATTTTCAAGTTGTTACCTTTGCTTTGGATTTTATTATCTGAAGTCATAAACCTTTCAAACCATATTCTGTTGCTTGGATAATGATGAAGGATTAGAGAGTTAGCTTCTGTGTTTTCGGATTGCAATCCCTGTGGATACGATACTCGACTTACCATTATACATCGTGCGTTATTTTCGTGCGATCAATATCTTGTCGATCAATGCACTCCGAGACATATCGGGATACGTGAAGTTTTTGAAAGATGATGTTGCAAATAAGAAGAAGCTTGGAAAATTCGAGATGATAAATCTTTCTCAAGAGTGCAGTGTTGTACTACAGAAGAAGTTGCCACTCAAGCAGAAGGATCCAGGCAGCTTCACCATAGCATGTGTCATCGGAGGACAGACATTTTCCAAGGTTCTGTGTGATTTGGGGGGCAAGCATCAATTTGATGCCGTTGTCCATTTTTAATAGATTGGAGATTGGAGGGATCAAGCCAACCACCATTGCTCTTCAGATGGAAGACACATCAGTGACCTATCCGAAAGGGATAGTGTAGGACGTGCTCGTAAAGTTCGAGACTTCATCTTCCCTGCAGATTTCGTAGTTCTCAATATACCAGAGGATGGGAATACGCCTCTTATTCTTGGGAGACCGTTCCTAGCTACCGGTAGAGCACTGATAGACGTGCAAGATGGAGATCTCACCTTCAGGGTTAATTATGAGGAGATGAAAATCTCTATTTATGACACAATGAAGCAACCTGAAGATAAGACGATGGATGAATGTCGTGTTATCGAGCAACTACCTTCCACTCAATTGCAATCAGCTGACCCGATGGAGTTTTGTATGCAGAACTCGATTTTCTCACCCGCAGACCTTGATGAGGCGTGTGATAAGATTTTAGAGTATCTTGAAGCTATCAGAGAAGTCGAGGCCCTCCCCAAGGAGTCAGTGCCTTATCTAGACGTGAGGAAGCCCATTGGAGGAGAGGATGTTGTGGTGAAGAAGGAAGAGACCACAACCAAGATGGAGTTGAAGGAGCTGCTGGACCACCTTCAAAGATGCCTTTCTAGCGACAATGAGGCGTGCCAAATGATAGTATCTTGGCTTTGACGGATGAGTCACGTAAACCGATGGTTGTCTTGAAACAATATAAGTCTGTGATTGGGTGGACTATTTCTGATATCAAGGGGGTCAGCCCTTCGATTTGCATGCACCGGATCCTGTTGGAGAATGAGTATAAGCCGAAGGTGCAACGTCAACGCCTCATGAATCCGGCAATGCAAGAGGTCGTGAGGAAGAAAGTGTTGAAGCTATTAGACGCAGGCATGATCTATGCTATATCCGACAGCGAGTGGGTTAGCCCAACTCAAGTGGTCTAAGAAAGGGGGTATCACGGTGATCAGAGATGAGAAGAATGAGCTTGTGGCAACAAGACTCGTGACGGGATGGCGAGATTGCATTGACTATCGTGCTTTGAACGCGGCCACAAGGAATGACCATTTTCCCTTACCCTTCATTGATCAGATGTTGGATAGACTGGCGGGGTATGAGTTCTATTATTTTCTGGATTGATATTCAGGGTACAATCAGATTGCCATCGCCCCTGAAGATCAGCACAAGACGGTGTTCACGTGCCCTTATGGAGTTTTTGCCTATAGAAGAATGCCGTTTGGATTGTGCAATGCTCCAGCCACTTTCCAAAGGTGCATGATGTCCATCTTCCATGGATTAGTTGAAAATATTATGGAAGTTTTCATGGATGACTTTTCAATATTTGGTTCTTCGTTCGACCATTGTCTCCACATTCTGTCACAAGTGCTACAAAGATGTGAGGAGACGAATCTCGTTCTCAATTGGGAGAAGTGCCATTTCATGGTAAAGGAAGGTGTGGTGCTTGGCCACAAAGTCTCGGCCAAAGGTTTGGAAGTGGATCGAGCAAAGATAGTAGCAATCGAGAAACTACCTCCTCCCACAAATGTCAAATCCGTGAGGAGTTTTCTCGATCATGCGGGCTTCTATAGAAGATTCATCAAGGACTTCTCTGCGATCACGAAGCCACTATGTGGACTGCTCGAGAAAGATACAAAGTTTGTGTTCACGAGTGAGTGCTTGGGGGCGTTTGAGAAATTGAAGCTAGCCCTGATATCGACCCCAGTTTTGGTATGACCAGATTGGAGTCAACCATTCGAGCTGATGTGCGACGCTAGTGATTGGGCAGTGAGAGCTGTGTTGGTGCAGAAACGAGATAAACTTTTTCGAGTCATCTATTATGCAAGTAAGACGCTCAACTCAGCTCAAATGAACTACACCACTACCGAGAAGGAATTACTTGCTGTGGTCTATGCTTTTGATAAGTTTAGACCTTATTTGGTGGGCATCCACACCATTGTCCACACTGACCATGCCGCCATTCGTCATCTGTTCGCCAAGAAAGACTCGAAGCCACGATTGGTGAGATGGATCCTCCTTCTTCAAGAGTTCGACATGGAGATTAAAGATAGAAAGGGCTGCGAGAATGTGGTTGCCGACCACTTATTGAGATTAGAGAAACCAGTCGAAGGAGAGGATAAGAAGATTGGGATCAAGGAGAACTTCCCGGACGAGCACATCTTGAGCATCATTGATCACACACCATGGTATGCCGATTTTGTAAATTACTTGGTGATTGGAGTTTTGCCTCCATCGTGCAGTCCTCATCAGAAAAAGAATTTTCTCCATGATGTCAAGTTTTATTATCGACGATCCCCATCTCTACGGCCGATGTGCCGATGGTCCGACACGTCATTGTGTTCCCAGGAGAATGGGAGAACATAATCCACGAGTGCCATAGTTCTTTAAATGGAGGACATTTTGCAGCGGCCAAGACGGCGGAAAAGGTTTGCCAAAGTGGATTCTATTGGCCTTCGATTTTCAAGGATTGCCAATCTTTTATCAAGAGTTGTGATCGCTGTCAAAGAATGGGAAACGTCACTAAGAAAGACGAGATGCCACAGAAGACCATCATGGAAGTGGAACTATTTGACGTATGGGGGATCGACTTTATGGGTCCGTTCCCCATGTCTTATAGTTATACGTACATCTTACTCGCTATGGAGTATGTTTCCCGATGGGTAGAAGCGATTCCCACTACCACGAACGACTCCAAGGTAGTGATCATGTTTCTCCACAAGAATATTCTGACTTGATTTGGAGTGTCGAGAGCGTTGATCAGCGATGGAGGGTCGCATTTCGATAATAAGTGGCTAGGCAATGTCCTAGCTAAGTATGGCGTGAAGCATAGAGTCACCTCCCCATATCATCCACAAGCGAATGGGCAAGTCGAACTCGCCAACCGAGAGATAAAGCAAATTTTGGAGAAATCGGTTGTGAATAGGAAAGATTGGGCCAAGCAATTGGATGATGCTCTTTGGGCCTACCGGACTGCTTACAAAGCTCCTATTGGGCTATCTCCATATAAAATGGTATTTGGTAAATCTTGCCATTTACCGGTTGAATTGGAGCACAAAGCTTGTTGGGCCACGATGAGAATCAACATGGATTTCAAGGAGGCAGGGTTGATGAGAGGTGAACAACTGTTGGAGCTTGATGAGTGGAGGAATGAAGCTTTTGAAAACTCTCGGATATACAAGGAAAGAGCTCGAAAATTCCACGACCTCCTCATTCGTCCCAAAGGATTCTCGCCGGGTAATGAGGTTTTACTTTACAATGCTCGACTCCGTCTCTTCCTGGGAAAGCTTAAGTCAAGATGGTTGGGGCCGTACACTGTCTATCGAGCTCACGCCAATGGGAGTTATGAATTGCTAGACTCGAGTGGAAATATTTTCAAGGTGAACGGACAGTACCTCAAATCCTACTTCAAGTCACACTTCGACCGAGAAGTCATGGTGACCAAGCTCAATGAACCATGATGAGAGGTAACGTCGAGCTAGCGACGATAACTCTAGCACTGGTTGGGAGGTAACCCAACAGTTTTACGTGTTTTTTGTTTTGTCGTTTTTGTTTTTGCTTTTGTTTGTTTGTGTCGTGTCTTGTTGGTCTTTGTTAAGTCCCAAGGTGTTTAATGGATTTATATATATATATAAAAAAAAACCTACCTAGCGACCACCCTCGCGACCTCGAGGAGTGGCCGTGAGAAATCGGGCAGTAGCTATTTGCCCAGCGTTGATGAGCCTAGCGACCACCCTCGCGACCATGAGGCGCGAGAATTCGGCAAGAGCTATCTCACTGAACGACCACGCTTAGCGACCGAGCTCACGACCACGAGCCCGGTCGTGAGGCGTGACCCGACCCACACCCGAAAATCGACCCGCGTGTTTTGGCTTGTTTTTTTACCTTATTTCCCCCATTTTTGACACACACACGCAAACTTCAGCAAATACACCTCTCAAAGCACCAAAACCCTAGTTCTTTACTTTGCTTGCAATTTCCACATATAATCCACTCAAGGTATGCTACATTTCCTTAATTCTTTATGGGTTTTCGCTTTTTAGAATGATTTAGAAGAGTTTTGTCCATTATATATTCTTGTTGTGGGTTATTGAAGATTTGAGGAACTAGGGCTTCTATTGCTAAATTTACTTGGTGTTTGAGCATGTTTGTTTCAATGTTAGGTCTATTGATGTTCCTAGATGCATATTATTGGTTTAATTTTCCTACATTGTTGAATTGGGTTGAACAATTTCGAAAAATCCCAAATTTTTGCTGTCAGCGCGAACCTCGCGACCGTGAGCCCGGCCGTGAGCTTCCGCGCGCGCGTCTTCGGTGTCTGTGTGATCGCCTTCACGTGCATAGTTTGCGGGCGCGAGTTGATACCTCACGACCACCCTCGCGACCGCGAGGTTGACCGCGAGGTATCTCCAGTTTCATGTTTTCATGCGTTTTTTTGTGTGTGTGCGTTTTCTCTCATTTGTTTCACCTTGTTAGATCATATGTTAGTATAGGGGGAGGAATTTTCCTAAGTTCAAGTTCGGGGAAGGAATATATATTGCTATGGGTTGCCGTTTACATTTACATTCCGCTTTAATAAGTACATGAGCTAACGTTGAAATATCTTTAGGTACATTATGTAGCGTGCATCCGGTCACAAACGTAAGGGCAAGGAGGTCGCCTCCTCTTCACATGATGAGCCACATGATGCATTCGACCCCGAAACCTTTGGGGTGCGATTGCCAACTCCCTCGTCAAGGGATCGGTGGAGGAGATTGGTGCAACTACGGCATAGGCACTCACGATTTATGTGCATAGAGACGTGCCAAGCCATGGGGATAGCCAACGATGTCACGTGGCTGGGCGAGAGGGCGATCTATATTACATTATCACGCCAACTATCTGACATACCGAATCCTCACTCTGGAATTCCTATCGACCGTCCGAGTATACAAGACACAAGGGTCGTCAGACTATATCACATTCCAGATTGACAATGAACCCCGCCAACTCTCAGTGGATGAACTGAATGGTATCATCAATGGTGATCCCGAGGGTCAATACATCGGAGATTGATCGCTCACTTTTCTAACACGAAAAACGCGCAAGTATAAGGTAAGTCGAGTATCGTATCCACAGGGATTGCAATCTGAAAACACAGAAGCTAACTCTCTAATCCTTCATCATTATCCAAGCA
Organism: Salvia rosmarinus; assembly: GCA_036937905.1. NCBI lineage: Eukaryota > Viridiplantae > Streptophyta > Magnoliopsida > Lamiales > Lamiaceae > Salvia > Salvia rosmarinus. The sequence continues at coordinate 40,005,671 of CM072813.1, forward strand.
ACAGAATATGGTTTGAAAGGTTTTAAGGCTTCGGATACTAAATCCAAAGCAAAGGTAACAACTTGAAAATAAACTAAAGCAATAAAAACTCAAAGAGACAACTATGAAGAAAGACTAACCTAGGGATGCATTAATCATGTCCACTACGATGTTTATCCTGCTTATTATTAACCGTTTTAATCCAGACAAGATGGAAGATCACATATGTAGCCAACAACTTCAGTTACGATAATTGTGACAGTTGATTACTAATTTTCCCTATTACTGTTACGTCTCTAGAGGAAAATAAGCAACTCCAAAAGGATCACAAAGAATATGCTTCCTACGAATGTTCCTATCTCAGTTATGACTCAAGGCTTATCCGTATCATGCATTCAAGATCGATTGACAATTAAAACTATTACGTAATTAACTGGCAACTATGATATGCATCAAGATTGATCAGAAACAACACATATAAATAAGCACCAAGAATCATGAATCAATGCCTGGAAGGTAAATAACAATAGCAAGAATCACAACATATAGGATAGAATCATGCAAACCCTAGGATTAGAATAGAAATTTAGCTAGACATAAATAACGAAATAAAATACGATATAATCATAAAAACAGAAATTAAATAGATAAAACCCGTAGCGAAGCGTCTGAAGAACAAAGGTTGGGTTCGTATCCAAACCCAACGGAAAACGGGAAAACGATGGAATTTGTTTGGACAAAAGCGTTCCGAAGCGTCGACAATGCGTAGAACTAACGTAGAACAATGAAAAACTAAAGCTAGAATGAATCTAAATCAAAGCTAGAGTGTAAAGAAGGAAAATAATGAAAACTGGACAAAACGTAAAAGCAGTGCTGGGAAGGTTGGGGGCGAGGGGGCGGAGCCTATTTATAGATTTAGGGTGAAAACCCTAATTTTCCACTCTGCCGCCTCTCTTCGCGGCCGAGCTCGCGAGCTCGGTCGCGAGGCATCCTTCTCGTCTCGGCCATCTTCAGTTTCTCGGCAGGTACGCGCGTCCGGACTCGCCTCGCGGCCACACCTTGCGATCGCTAGGTGTGGTCGCGTCGCATATAAAATCACCGCTGGCACGTCTCGCGCCCGCTTGGAGTGCTCGCGTGCTCTGGCGTCCTCTCGCGTGTGCTGGTGTTTCTTCACGGCCGACCTAGCGGTCGCTAGGCCGGTCGCTAGACATCTTATTCGTGCGCATGCGGCTCACGCTCGCTGGTAGTTCCTCACGCTGGTGGGCGGTCACGGGCGGTCGCTGAGCCTGAGTTTTTGCCCTCGTCTGCTGCTTCTTCGCTCCATGCTTGGTTTTCAACTTATAAGCCTACAAAACACCAAAGCGGAACCCAAGAGCAGTATCTTCCAAAAATATGTAATAGCATTGAGATCCAAGACATAAACGCACTTTATAGATCTAAAATCATCTTTAAAAATAACAATAAACGTGTAAAATGCGCGTTTATCAGAGATTTAGAGACCTCGCCGCATAATGTGTGGCCTTTGTTCGTGGACACATCTCTCGAGCAGAACCCGTCATATGACGCCTCCAGAGCCAAGGCAAGTTCCATAAGGAACCCCGCGGTCCGCTATTTCATCGCCCGATCACCTTCACCATCCATGGCCGCAACAATGCCGGCACGGTCCTCTCACAGGACATGAGTCTCCTAATTGGAGCTGCGACTAGACAAAAGATGCATGCCGGCATGTTCCTTGCACAACACTTTTAGATGCAAGCAGAGGTTTCGGGGAACGCAAGGATATGCATAGGGGGATTCGTTACCCCCATTGCCAATTTTTTCGGGGTGACGATACATGAGAGTCCTATCTCTCAAGATATTTTCCTGGACAAGCCCTGTCTATACGTCCAGACGTTCTTGAAGAGACACCCGAGCCATTACCTCTGGCTGCCATACGACAAGCACGGGCAGTCTATTCTTCGCCTTCCCAACACGGATATCACCAGTTTAAGCAGCTTTAGGCCACCACAGTCCAATTGGAACTTGAGCTCCCATGTTCACTACGCATGGGTTCAGCGCTTGAATGCGCAAGGCGAGATCGAGGGAGAGCGGCAGGAGGAGGAAGCCGAGCAGGAGGAGCAAGCAGAGCCGGAAGTGGCACCCGAGACAGGCGGCATATTGCACCCGCCACCCATTCAAGGCGACCCCAGAATATATGAGCGCATGGAGCGCATAGATGGTCGACTTGACCACATTGACGGGCGCTTGACATCCATTTTGGCCCAACAGCAGGCCCAATTCGAGCAGCAACAAGCCCTCCTCGCCCACCACCAAGCACATCAAGAAAACCAACGTCAAATGATGGAGATGATGCAACGTTGGGATCAGTGGCGAGGATTCTATCCGCCGCCGGAGTAGCTCGGCATACGAGGTAAGGTCTCTCTACCAACTACTCTTTTCTGCAAACCTTATTGCCTCCATTTCCACCTGTTTACAATAAGTTTTGGGGGAGTGGACGAGTTTGGTTGGTTGAGAGTCTTGTTTATGTTTTTTATGTTTTCTTATAAAATTGTTATGCTTTGGGGCTTTTGTCGTGTCTTTGTTTTGTTGTGTCTGTCGATCAACGAGTTAAGTGAAATGTGTTAATACATGTTGCCAATGATGATAGAAATTTTTTGAAAAATGTTGTTTATTGTAACAACCCGAATTTTGGGGCTTAAAAATTCCAAAAATAAAGAAGAAATATTACGATAAAAGCAAGAATGAAAACGAACGTCGCATGAATTCGACAGTTAAGCCTTACAGTATTTTTAAGCAGTTAAGCTTAAAATTCAAAATTCCTTATTATTATAGGAATAAATAAAGTTGTTACAACTTTATTTTGAACATTTTAGAGATGTTCCAACTATGGGAATTTTGAGACGTTTCAAACGTCTACGTTTAGAGATAATGCGATAACTTAACCAAATGATCTCGGAATTATAAAATTCAAATTCCTATGATTATTTTATGATATAAGAACATTATTTATCATCAAAGTAGTGCTAGAAAATTTAGGAATAAGATGTGCCTTATTCAATGGGTTCGAAAACCCTAATTTTAAAATTTAGGGTTTTGTGATCTAAATTTTGTTCTAATTATTTTTCTATGATTAAATTCATCACCTATGATTATAATATGACTCATAGTGTTAGCTAATTGTTACAATAAAATAGAATGTCTAGCACATAGAAACCCTAATTTTTGAAATGTGCTACTATATGTGTTAATTAATTTTAATTGCTACCCAATTGTGATCCTATGATATTTATTATATTAAAAAGATATTATTAAGGATAATATATAATATTATAGCAAGTTGCACAAGTGGAAGCACAGTTGTGCATAAGGGACGAAATTTTGCAATCTTTTATAAGATTTTGTGAATAAAAATCTTGCTATAATAATGTAAAGGACAAGATATGATCTTATCACATTATGAGGTGTAAGATAGAGTTAAAAGCCAATTTGAACAAGTAACCTATGGAGACTTCTAGTAGTGGCCGAAAATATCACTCTTTTATGTGATTAAAAATGGTTTTACACCATGTGATGATTTGTGTAGAGATAAGATAAAATCTTATCATGTATTAGGTGTAAAGTAGTGATAGTTATCAAATTAAACAAGTAACCTAAGGTGGCATTATGTGAGGGGACCGAAAATTACACATGCACAAATACTATGTGATAAACTTTATACTATGTGACACCTAAGGTTCAATGCATTTAATTAAGGGATAAGGTGACCTAAGTATGAGTTGTAAATATAAGATAAAGTTTTGTCTCCTTATGCAAGTGGGGACCGAAAATTAATGATGGATAACAAGTGTACATAAGATATTTTAGGTGTAATAATTATAATACCACTTGCATATGCCTATAAATATAGGATGAAGCTCTTCACTTCTCATTCACAACTCATAATAACCGAAAATATAGAAAGAAAGAGAGAGAGTGTTCTCCAATCCTTCAAACCCAAACTTAGAGCAACTAAACGTTCGCCGATCAATTCTACTCCGATTAAGAGGTTAGATTTCTTACGAGCTTCATATATACGTTAGAATTCATGTTATAAGCTTAGTTCATATGTGTAATTTTCGAAAATTATGTGACTTGTGCCAATATGTTTAGATATTGTATTTATATGATGTTATTAAGCATGTAGTATAATTATATCACAAAAATAAGCATGTTATTAAATTTAATATGAGGACCGAATATTTGAGAGTGTGATATGTTGATGATTATGATTTTTAATTGTTGATTCAAGCATGGAATCATGATCTAGGGTATTAATTATGCTTATATGATTTTATGTAGAATTTTTGGAAAACTTTGGTACCTAAGTTTATAAATTTCGATAATTATAGAACATGGTAACATGTTGAGATATAATCCATGTTTGAGTGTTATCATAACATATTGAAAGTGTAGAATCATAATATAGTGTTGTAGGAATTTATTGGATTTGTTAAAAATTTATTGGACCTAAGTCCAAATTTTCAAAAGTGACTTAGGAAGGATTAATTCAATAGTTTGCAATAAATAAAAATGATTTTATAGTAAGGATGTTTATAGATAAGTATGTGTTATGTGATTTTATTGGAATTTTTGGAAATTGTTTGCTTTGTTTAATTGGGTTTTCAAAAACTATAGGTTATATGTATTAATGTTATAAATTTATTCTATAAGGTATAATTGTATAATATGATCAAAATGATGTTTGAAACATATTATGATTTTATGGGAATTTTAGAACAAGAATTGCACATAAAATAATAGAATTACATAAAAGGAATTAAAAAGTCAAAATGTTGACTTTAGTCAAAATTGTCGACTAAATGTCGACCAAGTCAAAATTGTTGACCAAAACCTCGACCAAGGTCAAAGCGCACTAAATTCAATAATCGTGATCTATGTGGCGTGAAGACGCTTGGTAACAATGTAACTTACGTTACGTAAGTACATTAAAACGTACATCATATACTAAAGAGATGGAATATCTCTTATATGATGAACGATGTCATAATCGACATCATTTTGATTAGGAAACGTCAATATAAGTCCGACGTTAGCCTTATTTAATGCATAGGACGTTATAGACGATGTTCGTCTCTATCAAAAGGTATAGCGATGTACTAAACCTCGTTTCTCACATTGAAAAGGGTCCTGCTCAGAGGAGAAAGAAGACGATAATTAATTACTAGTGACGTAGGAACTTTAAGTTCCCGATGTGGGCTTTCTTACCAAAACCCTTTATGAGCTTTCTTGGAAAATGACTTTTACAAAAGTATACTTTACTGTTTTTCTGCAAATGATAAAGTACGATATTGTCTGCCAAAAATGTTTTATGTTTTGTATATGTCCATTCGGGTTGCCTGGGGCAACAGGAAAAGTATTACAATTCGGATCCTAAGTTTGGAGGTGAAGGGGAATCACGGCTTAGGGTTGTGTACACTTCAACTTCGAACCGAGTAATGGTCGATGATTCACCTACGAACCGTTCATGGTCGATCGTAAGTCCGGGTGAAGGGGCCTCCTTCCGGCGCGCTAATCCATATGCCGACTTGGAATATACTGTTGTGATGTGAAAATGCTCGGCGAGCGATGATTTTGTGAAAGTAAAGAAAATGTATTTAGTAAGCACAAGGCCTTTTCAAACAAAACACTTGTGGTCTTCTCGTGAAGTAAGCGATCTGATATTTCGTAAAGTAAAATGTTTTCGCAATGTGTCCACCGAGTGTATTTTTGTACTCACCGCATATTTGTTTTTAAATGTGCAGGTTGAGCAGGTGATGGAACAGAGCGGGAGTTGAGCGGAACATTTTGTCAAGACGTATGATGTATTTTTGGTTCACCTTGAGAATGCATCTTCACATGCATATCTCACACATATTTCCGCTGTAAACTCTTGACACTCTGTTATCTTTTGTTACCGTGTTAAGCTTTGTACAAGCTGCTGTTTGTTGAAAACATGAAACCATCTTATATATATATATATAATCTATTTTGATTCATCATGATTCTCGTTTCTGTTGGAACATCTATATTCTCTTCGTAGATGAAATAAGTTGAAACCCTTATTCTTTCATATCCACTTAAACCGAACCCCAAGTCACGGTCCGGTAAGGATAAGCCAAACCGGGCTGTGACAGAGTGGTATCAGAGAAGTTTGTTTGCTTTGAACCAAAAATATCCTTCCTATCCAAAGTCTAGCTTGAATCACTAGACCTTCTATAAAACAGTCATCACCGCTCAACGCTCCTGTTCATCACGCTCAACCAGCAAGGAAAAATAGTTTCTGACAAGTAAAAATGTATGGTTTTAAAAGCTTTGAAAGTTGTGTACAGTTTTGAGAAAGTATTTGTGTAAAATGTTTTAAAGTGGACATGCCGTTGAAAGTAAACGACTTTGAATTTGGATAATTCATTGATTAGACAACAAGTGGGTTGTCAAAGAAGTATAAAAGCTCATACCGATTGGTATGTGAAAATGAAAGAAATTAAAGCTTATACCCAAGGGGTATATGAGTATTGATGATAGACATATAAAGAGTTATATGTCAGTAAAGTATGTATATGAAACGTAGTTGAATTGTGAAAATGTTTGATTTTCAAAAGAACGTAGATGAACTCTAAGTTTCGCGAAGAACTTAGATTGAACGGACTCGTAAGAAATTTTCTTCTATGTATAACGTAGTGTTTGATGAAACACGAGAACTTGAGAACCTAGAATGCATTTAGGTTCGATTGACGAACGTAAATTGAAAAGCTACGAAGGAATAAGGGCTTCGACGAACGAATGTCACTCGCGACGTAAGGCGCAGTTTCTTCACTTAAGATTCTACGCGAAGAAATCGACTGTTGTTTACGCAAAGCAATCTAGAACGATAAGATGAATTTGGGAATTAAGAATGATAAGTGATAAGTACTTGCATGGTTACGCTTAAAAGATGTTCACAAACTTTGTGTTTTGTGAAGTTAGTTCATAAGAGATCCTTATGATTTAAATTTTCCCCTATTGCTTTTTAAGTCTAAAATAGACTTACTTAGAACTATCTGTATTCAGATGGCAGGTAATGGGAATGATAAGGGAAAGAGTACGGACACGCATGTTTCTGACCTAGAACTCACAAGGGAGTATCGACTCTTCTATTACAAAATAGGCACCGATCTAGGGCAATTCTTGGACGAGTTCCTACAACTATGGACGGAGGCGCATAACCATGGAGTCACGGACTTGGATGGCATCCAACGACTCATCCGCCGTTTGCCGACAGATTGGCAAAGGTATGCGAGAGAAATAGCAAGGGAATACGTTTTCTACAAAGAAAACTCAGAGGTTCTGGCAGACTTACCAGAGTTTATCAGCCAGCTCAAATACACATACAACGTGTATGGAGAAGCACCTATAGGGACTGGCCTTTTTCCTGTGTTGGATGAACAGCATGAAAAGATAAAGGAATGGCTGTATCAGGATGTTCCATACAACGGGCCACGTTATGTTCCTACACTTGTGCAGGAGATAGATGAAAATGGGCAATGGACAGGATCCTATCGCCCGAGAGGATTAGGAGAGCGACCAGTGGAGATGAGGGCTACTACTTGGAGTAATAAGAAAACCAACACTATAAAGGACTTCGATCATACTATGAAGGATTTGGATCGTCTCATAAAGGAGGCAAAAACATACTTGGAGACGGGAAAGTTTCCTAACAAAGAGAACGATTCTAATGAAGGACCAGATGAGGCATAGAAAACTTAGACGTAAGGCTTATGAAATTAGTCATGATATAGTTAGCATGTATGTAAAGTAAACATAGTTTGATGACATTCTGTAGTAAGTATGTCTTGTTGTATCAAAATTTTGGTGTAAATATGATATCACGCTACGTACTAAGTTAAAGAAACAAATCGATAGAAAACTTATATATATAGAAGTCCTCGTCGATGTATTTTTGTGACACATGATGTTTGTATGACTTATGAAAAGTATCCGACGTGTGATATAATGTTACGTGAACCATAAAGAGGTTATGTGCTAAGATATTGAATTAGAAAGTAACGCTTGTTTTGTTTAAAACGTTAAGAATGCCTCCTAGAAGAGAATTGGGACGAGGAGAGGAGGAAACCCGAACCGAATTCCAACAACCACCACCGCCTCGTAAGATAGAGGCACTGCTTTCAAGCAAAACCCGCCCACATTTAATGGGACCGGAACTCCCAAAGAAGTGAACTTTGGGTGAGGTCGATAGAACGGATCTTCAATTTCGCATTGTACGGATCAGAAAGAATTTCTTCGTTACTTTTCAATTAACAGTTCAGCAGACTTACGTGGGAAACCGTAAGGAAAATTATATTCAAGAATGATGGAGGAATTTACTTGGGAAGATTTCAAAACGGTATTATATGATAAGTATATTCCCAAGAGTTATAGAAAGAAACATGAAAACGAGTTTTTCAACCTCAAACAAGGAGATAAGTCAGTAATAGAATATGATCGGATATTCTGTGACATGTCAAGATTTGCCCAAAACTTAGTGGATACCGATGAAAAGATGGCTGATAAGTTTAGATCCGGACTAAGGCCTGAGATTAGAATATCTCTTGCCAGCCATGGAGCAATGACCTATACCGAGGCCTTGGAAAGGGCTTTGGATATAGAGGAAGCATTGCGGGAGGACAAACCAGCTATAGTCCAAACAGACGAAGGAAAGAGAAAGTGGGAAGATAACCCTAAAGGAAATTACTACGGCCAGGCGAAAAGGAAGCCATGGCCAAATAATCAAAGGCCCCAATGGACCCAAGGGCAAGGGCAAGGTCGTCCAACGATCGCTGACAAGGCGTAAACGACCAGCAACAACTGACAAGCCCTCAATGCCCACGATGCCGTAAGTATCACTCTGGCACGTGTCTAGCTGGGCGTTTTAACTATTTTAGGTGTGGACAACAAGGACATTTTACGAACAACTGTCCACAGCAAGAACAAGCAATAATAGATAAGCCTAACCCACCACGACAAGCCCAACCGCAAAAGGCAATGCAGCAGCCACGACAGGCAAGGGCTTATGCTCTCCACCAACAAACCGAAAATGACCAAGACAACCCGACAGGTACGAATACGCTTTCGACATACTTGAGAATATATTATTGCTATGAGAATTTTAAGACCACGATATTATACGCGAGCATTTTAGAACTTAGCACGAAACGAGATAAAGGAATACGAATCTTCTTCATCAAAGGCAGGAAGTACGACGTTAGCATAAGTTCGCTTAAACTTAGATTTGAACATAAGATTCACCGTCTATGAGAATCGATAGTTAAGTAGATACGAATGAAACATAAGATCAAACGACGAATAAATGGGTACAAGGTACCAACGTCGGAATGGAAAATGCAATATGGAGAAGGAGAAGAGAACGTTGTGAGAATACGTAAATTTCGAGGAAGAAATTTCTTTAAGGGGGGTAGAATGTAACAACCCGAATTTTGGGCTTAAAAATTCAAAATAAAGAAGAAATATTACGATAGAAGCAAGAATGAAAACGAACGCTTGATGAATTCGACGGTTAAGTTTTACAAGATTTTTAAGCGCTTAAGCTTAAAATTCAAATTCCTTATTATTATAGGAATAAATAAAGTTGTTACAACTTTATTTTTAACATTTTAGAGATGTTCCAACTATGGGAATTTTAGACGCTTCAAACGCTCACGCTTAGAGATAATGTTATAACTTAACCAAATGATCTCGAATTATAAAATTCAAATTCCTATGATTATTTTATGATATAAGAACATTATTTATCATCAAAGTAATGCTAGAAAATTTAGGAATAAGATGTGCGTTATTCATGGGTTCGAAAACCCTAATTTTTAAATTTAGGGTTTTGTGATCTAAATTTTGTTCTAATTATTTTCTATGATTAAATTCATCACCTCTGATTATAATATGACTCATAACTATGTGTTAGCTAATTGTTACAATAAAATAGAATGTCTAGCACATAGAAACCCTAATTTTTGAAATGTGCTACTATATGTGTTAATTAATTTTAATTGCTACCCAATTGTGATCCTATGATATTTATTATATTAAAAAGATATTATTAAGGATAATATATAATATTATAGCAAGTTGCACAAGTGGAAGCACACTTGTGCATAAGGGACGAAATTTTGCAATCTTTTATAAGATTTTGTGAATAAAAATCTTGCTATAATTAATGTAAAGGATAAGATATGATCTTATCACATTATGAGGTGTAAGATAGAGTTAAAAGCCAATTTGAACAAGTAACCTATGGAGACTTCTAGTAGTGGCGAAAATATCACTCTTTTATGTGATTAAAATGGTTTTACACCATGTGATGAATTGTGTAGAGATAAGATAAAATCTTATCATGTATTAGGTGTAAAGTAGTGATAGTTGTCAAATTAAACAAGAACCTAAGGTGGCATTATGTGAGGGACCGAAAATTACACATGCACAAATACTATGTGATAAACTTTATACTATGTGACACCTAAGGTTCAATGCATTTAATTAAGAGATAAGGTGACCTAAGTATGAGTTGTAAATATAAGATAAAGTTTTGTCTCCTTATGCAAGTGGGGACCAAAATTAATGATGGATAACAAGTGTACATAAGATATTTTAGGTGTAATAATTATAATAACACTTGATATGCCTATAAATATAGGATGAAGCTCTTCACTTCTCATTCACAACTCATAATAATCGAAAATATAGAAAGAAAGAGAGAGAGTGTTCTCCAATCCTTCAAACCCAAACTTAGAGCAACTAAACGTTCGCCGATCAATTCTACTCCGATTAAGAGGTTAGATTTCTTACGAGCTTCATATATACGTTAGAATTCATGTTATAAGCTTAGTTCATATGTGTAATTTTCAAAAATTATGTGACTTGTGCCAATATGTTTAGATATTGTATTTATATGATGTTATTAAGCATGTAGTATAATTATATCACAAAAATAAGCATGTTATTAAATTTAATACGAGGACCGAATATTTGAGAGTGTGATATGTTGATGATTATGATTTTAATTGTTGATTCAAGCATGGAATCATGATCTAGGTATTAATTATGCTTATATGATTTTATGTAGAATTTTTGGAAAACTTTGGTACCTAAGTTTATAAATTTCGATAATTATAGAACATGGTAACATGTTGAGATATAATCCATGTTTGAGTGTTATCATAACATATTGAAAGTGTAGAATCATAATATAGTGTTGTAGGAATTTATCGGATTTGTTGTAAAATTTATCGGACCTAAGTCCAAATTTTCAAAAGTGACTTAGGAAGGATTAATTCAATAGTTTGCAATAAATTAAAATGATGTTATAGTAAGGATGTTTATAGATAAGTATGTGTTATGTGATTTTATTGGAATTTTTGGAAATTGTTTGCTTAGTTTAATTGGGTTTTCAAAAACTATAGGTTATATGTATTAATGTTATAAATTTATTTTATATGGTATAATTGCATAATATGATCAAAAATGATGTTTTAAACATATTATGATTTTATGGGAATTTTTAGAACAAGAATTGCACAAAAATAATAGAATTACATAAAAGGAATTAAAAGTCAAATGTCGACTTTAGTCAAAATTGTCGACTAAATGTCGACCAAGTCAAAATTGTTGACCAAAACCTCGACCAAGGTCAAAGCGCACGAAATTCAATAATACGTGATCTATGTGACGAAGCACGTTTGGTAACAATGTAACTTACGTTACGTAAGTACATTAAACGCACATCATATACTAAAGAGATGGAATATCTCTTATATGATGAGCGATGTCATAATCGACATCATTTTGATTAGGAAACGTCAATATAAGTCCGACGTTAGCCTTATTTAATGCATAGGACGTTATAGACGATGTTCGTCTCTATCAAAAGGTATAGCGATGTACTAAACCTCGTTTCTCACATTGAAAAGGGTCCTGCTCAGAGGAGAAAGAAGACGATAATTAATTACTAGTGACGTAGGAACTTTAAGTTCCCGAGGTGGGCTTTCTTACCAAAACCCTTTATGAGCTTTCTTTGGAAAATGACTTTTACAAAAGTATACTTTACTGTTTTTCTGCAAATGATAAATTACGATATTGTCTCGCCAAAATGTTTTATGTTTTGTATATGTCCATTCGGGTTGCACAGGGCAACAGAAAAGTATTACAATTCGGATCCTAAGTCGGAGGTGAAGGGGAATCTCGCTTAGGTTGTGTACACTTCACCGAACCGAGTAATGGTCAGATGATTCAGCCTCTGAACCGTTCGCGGTCAGTCGTGCGTCCGGGTGAAGGGAGGCCTCCCTGCCGGCGCGTTAATCCATATGCCGACTTGGAATATACGCTGTGATGTGAAAATGCTCGGCCGAGCGATGATTTTGTGAAAGTAAAGAAAATGTATTTAGTAAGCACAAGGCCTTTTCAAACAAAACACTTGTGTCTTACTGTGAAGTAGGCAGTACAATATTTCGTAAAGTAAAATGTTTTCGGCAATGTGTCCACTGAGTGCATCTTTGTACTCAGCCCTGCATATTTGTTTTTAAATGTGCAGGTTGAGCAGGTGATGGAACAGAGCGGGAGTTGAGCGGAACATTTTGTCAAGACGTATGATGTATTTTTGGTTCACCTTGAGAATGTATCTTCACATGCATATCTCACACGATTTCGCTTATAAACTCTTGACACTCTGTATCTTTGTTACCGTGTTAAGCTTTGTACAAGCCGCTTTGTTTGTTGAAAACATGAAACCATCTTATATATATATATATATATATAATCTATTTTGATTCATCATGATTCTCGCTTTACATTGGAACATCTATATTCTCTTCAGAGATGAAATAAGTTGAAACCCTTATTCTTTCATATCCACTTAAACCAACCCCAAGTCACGGTCCGGTAAGGTAAGCCAAACCGGCCGTGACAGAGTGGTATCGAGCGCTTGTTTGCTTTGAACCAAAATATCCTTCCTATCCAAAGTCTAGCTTGAATCACTAGACCTTCTATGAAATAATATCATCCGCCAACGCCCTGCTCATCACGCCAACCAAAGAAGGAAAAATAGTTTCGACAAGTAAAATGTATGGTTTTAAAAGCTTTGAAAGTTGTGTACGCTTTGAGAAAGTATTTGTGTAAAATGTTTTAAAGTGGACATGCCGTTGAAAGTAAACAGCTTTGAATTTGGATAATTCATTGATTAGACAACAAGTGGGTTGTCTGAAGAAGTATAAAAGCTCATACCCAATTGTTATGTGAAAATGAAAGAAATTAAAGCTTATACCCAAGGGGTATATGAGTATTGATGATAGACATATAAAGAGTTATATGTCAGTAAAGTATGTATATGAAACGTAGTTGAATTGTGAAAATGTTTGATTTTCAAAAGAACGTAGATGAACTCTAAGTTTCACGAAGAACTTAGATTGAACGGACTCGTAAGAAATTTTCTTCTATGTATAACGTAGTGTTTGATGAAACACGAGAACTTGAGAACCTAGAACGCTTTTAGGTTCGATTGACGAACGTAAATTGAAAAGCTACGAAGGAATAAGGGCTTCGATTTAACGAATGTCACTTTCATGACGTAAGGCGCAGCTTTCTTCACTTAAGATTCTACGCGAAGAAATCGACTGTTGTTTACGCAAAGCAATCTAGAACGATAAGATGAATTTGGGAATTAAGAATGATAAGTGATAAGTACTTGCGAAGTTACGCTTAAAAGATGTTCACAAACTTTGTGTTTTGTGAAGTTAGTTCCTTAAGAGATCCTTATGATTTAAATTTTCCCCCCTATTGCTTTTTAAGTCTAAAATAGACTTACTTAGAACTATCTGTATTCAGATGGCAGGTAATGGGAATGATAAGGGAAAGAGTACGGACACGCATGTTTCTGACCTAGAACTCACAAGGGAGTATCGACTCTTCTATTACAAAATAGGCACCGATCTAGGGCAATTCTTGGACGAGTTCCTACAACTATGGACGGGCGCATAACCATGGAGTCACGGACTGGATGGCATCCAACGACTCATCCGCCGCTTGCCGACAGTTGGCAAAGGTATGCGAGAGAAATAGCAGGAATACGTTTTCACAAAGAAAACTCGAGGTTCGCGCACTTACCGAGTTTATCACCACTCAAATACACATACAACGTGTATGGAGAAGACCTATAGGACCGGCCTTTTTCCGTGTTGGATGAACAAGATGAAAAGATAAAGGAATGGTCAGATCGGGATGTTCCATACAACGGCCACGTTATGTTCCTACAGCCAGTGCGAGATAGATGAAAATGGGCAATGGATGATCCTATCGCCCGAGAGGATTAGGAGAGCGACCAAGGAGACAAGGGCTACTACTTGGAGAAATAAGAAACCAAAACTATAAAGGACTTCGATCATACTATGAAGGATTTGGATCGTCTCATAAAGGAGGCAAAAACATACTTGGAGACGGGAAAGTTTCCTAACAAAGAGAACGATTCTAATGAAGGACCATCCGAGGCATAGAAAACTTAGACGTAGTAAGGCTTATGAAATTAGTCATGATATAGTTAGCATGTATGTAAAGTAAACATAGTTTGATGACATTCTGTAGTAAGTATGTCTTGTTGTATCAAAATTTTGGTGTAAATATGATATCACGCTACGTACTAAGTTAAAGAAACAAATCGTTATAAAACTTATATATATAGAAGTCCTCGTCGATGTATTTTGGTGACACATGATGTTTGCATGACTTATGAAAAGTATCTGACGTGTGATATAATGTTCTGTGAACCATAAAGAGGTTATGTGCTAAGATATTGAATTAGAAAGTAACGTTTGTTTTGTTTAAAAACGTTAAGAATGCCTCCTAGAAGAGAATTGGGACGTAGGAGAGGAGAGGAAACCCCAGAACCGAATTCCAACAACCACCACCGCCTCGTAAGATAGAGGCACTGTTTCTCAAGCAAAACCCGCCCACATTTAATGGGACTGAACTCCCAAAGAAGTCGAACTGGGTGAGGTCGATAGAACGGATCTTCAATTTCCTGCATTGTGCGGATCAGGAAAGAATTTCTTGCGTTACTTTTCAATTAACAGGTTCAGCAGACTTCTGGTGGGAAACCAGAAGGAAAATTATGACTGAAGAACAGATGGAGGAATTTACTTGGGAAGATTTCAAAACGGTATTATATGATAAGTATATTCCCAAGAGTTATAGAAAGAAACAAGAAAACGAGTTTTTCAACCTCAAACAAGGAGATAAGTCAGTAATAGAATATGATCGGATATTCTGTGACATGTCAAGGTTTGCCCAAAACTTAGTGGATACCGATGAAAAGATGGCTGATAAGTTTAGATCCGGACTAAGGCCTGAGATTAGAATATCTCTTGCCAGCCATGGAGCAATGACCTATACCGAGGCTCGAAAGGGCTTTGGATATAGAGGAAGCATTCACGAGGACAAACCGCCTATAGTCCAAATGTACTCAAGGAAAGAGAAAGTGGAAGATAACCCTAAAGGAAATTACTACGGCCAGCGAAAAGGAAGCCATGGCCAACAATCAAAGGCCCCAATGGACCCAAGGCAGGCAGGTCGCCCAACGATCGTTGACAAGGCGTAAACGACTAGCAACAACCGACAAGCCTCAATGCCCACGATGCCGTAAGTATCACTCGCACGTGTCTAGCCGGGCGTTTAACTGCTTTTAGGTGTGGACAACAAGGACATTTTATAACAACCGTCCACAACAAGAACAAGCAATAATAGATAAGCTTAACCCACCACGACAAGCCCAACCGCAAAAGGCAATGCAGTTAGCCTACGACGTGTGTAAGGGCTTATGCTTCCACCAACAAACCGAAATGACCAAGACAACCCGAGTGTACGAATACGCCGACATACTTGAGAATATATTATTGCTATGAGAATTTTAAGACCACGATATTATACGCGAGCATTTTAGAACTTAGCACTAAACGAGATAAAGGAATACGAATCTTCTTCATCAAAGGCGTGAAGACGACGTTAGCATAAGTTCGCTTAAACTTAGATTTGAACATAAGATTCACCGCCTATGAGAATCGATAGTTAAGTAGATACGAATGAAACATAAGATCAAACGACGAATAAATGGGTACAAGG
Source organism: Salvia rosmarinus (assembly GCA_036937905.1). Classification (NCBI taxonomy): domain Eukaryota; kingdom Viridiplantae; phylum Streptophyta; class Magnoliopsida; order Lamiales; family Lamiaceae; genus Salvia; species Salvia rosmarinus. Next base: position 40,021,838 of record CM072813.1, read on the forward strand.
TACCAACGTCAGAATGGAAAATGCAATATGGAGAAGGAGAAGAGAACGTTGTGAGAATACGTAAATTTCGAGGAAGAAATTTCTTTAAGGGGGGTAGAATGTAACAACCCGAATTTTGGGCTTAAAAATTCCGAAAATAAAGAAGAAATATTACGATAGAAGCAAGAATGAAAACGAACGTCGGATGAATTCGACAGTTAAGCCTTACAGTATTTTTTAAGCGGTTAAGCTTAAAATTCGAAATTCCTTATTATTATAGGAATAAATAAAGTTGTTACAACTTTATTTTTAACATTTTAGAGATGTTCCAACTATGGGAATTTTTAGACGTTTCAAACGTCTACGTTTAGAGATAATGTTATAACTTAACCAAATGATCTCGGAATTATAAAATTCAAATTCCTATGATTATTTTATGATATAAGAACATTATTTATCATCAAAGTAATGCTAGAAAATTTAGGAATAAGATGTGCGTTATTCATGGGTTCGAAAACCCTAATTTTTAAATTTAGGTTTTGTGATCTAAATTTTGTTCTAATTATTTTTCTATGATTAAATTCATCACCTCTGATTATAATATGACTCATAACTATGTGTTAGCTAATTGTTACAATAAAATAGAATGTCTAGCACATAGAAACCCTAATTTTGAAATGTGCTACTATATGTGTTAATTAATTTTAATTGCTACCCAATTGTGATCCTATGATATTTATTATATTAAAAGATATTATTAAGGATAATATATAATATTATAGCAAGTTGCACAAGTGGAAGCACACTTGTGCATAAGGGACTAAATTTTGCGATCTTTTATAAGATTTTGTGAATAAAAATCTTGCTATAATTAATGTAAAGGATAAGATATGATCTTATCACATTATGAGGTGTAAGATAGAGTTAAAAGCCAATTTGAACAAGTAACCTATGGAGACTTCTAGTAGTGGCCGAAAATATCACTCTTTTATGTGATTAAAAATGGTTTTACACCATGTGATGAATTGTGTAGAGATAAGATAAAATCTTATCATGTATTAGGTGTAAAGTAGTGATAGTTGTCAAATTAAACAAGTAACCTAAGGTGGCATTATGTGAGGGGACCGAAAATTACACATGCACAAATACTATGTGATAAACTTTATACTATGTGACACCTAAGGTTCAATGCATTTAATTAAGAGATAAGGTGACCTAAGTATGAGTTGTAAATATAAGATAAAGTTTTGTCTCCTTATGCAAGTGGGGACCGAAAATTAATGATGGATAACAAGTGTACATAAGATATTTTAGGTGTAATAATTATAATAACACTTGATATGCCTATAAATATAGGATGAAGCTCTTCACTTCTCATTCACAACTCATAATAATCGAAAATATAGAAAGAAAGAGAGAGTGTTCTCCAATCCTTCAAACCCAAACTTAGAGCAACTAAACGTCACGATCAATTCTACTCCGATTAAGAGGTTAGATTTCTTACGAGCTTCATATATACGTTAGAATTCATGTTATAAGCTTAGTTCATATGTGTAATTTTCAAAATTATGTGACTTGTGCCAATATGTTTAGATATTGTATTTATATGATGTTATTAAGCATGTAGTATAATTATATCACAAAATAAGCATGTTATTAAATTTAATATGAGGACCGAATATTTGAGAGTGTGATATGTTGATGATTATGATTTTTAATTGTTGATTCAAGCATGGAATCATGATCTAGGGTATTAATTATGCTTATATGATTTTATGTAGAATTTTTGGAAAACTTTGGTACCTAAGTTTATAAATTTCGATAATTATAGAACATGGTAACATGTTGAGATATAATCCATGTTTGAGTGTTATCATAACATATTGAAAGTGTAGAATCATAATATAGTGTTGTAGGAATTTATCGATTTGTTAAAATTTATCGGACCTAAGTCCAAATTTTCAAAAGTGACTTAGGAAGGATTAATTCAATAGTTTGCAATAAATTAAAATGATGTTATAGTAAGGATGTTTATAGATAAGTATGTGTTATGTGATTTTATTGAATTTTGGAAATTGTTTGCTTAGTTTAATTGGGTTTCAAAACTATAGGTTATATGTATTAATGTTATAAATTTATTTTATATGGTATAATTGCATAATATGATCAAAAATGATGTTTTAAACATATTATGATTTTATGGGAATTTTAGAACAAGAATTGCACAAAATAATAGAATTACATAAAAGGAATTAAAAGTCAAATGTCGACTTTAGTCAAAATTGTCGACTAAATGTCGACCAAGTCAAAATTGTTGACCAAAACCTCGACCAAGGTCAAAGCGCACGAAATTCAATAATACGTGATCTATGTGACGTAGCACGCTTGGTAACAATGTAACTTACGCTACGTAAGTACATTAAAACGCACATCATATACTAAAGAGATGGAATATCTCTTATATGATGAGCGATGTCATAATCGACATCATTTGATTAGGAAACGCCAATATAAGTCCGACGTTAGCCTTATTTAATGCATAGGACGTTATAGACGATGTTCGCTCTATCAAAAGGTATAGCGATGTACTAAACCTCGCTTTCACATTGAAAAGGGTCCCGCCGTAGGAGAAAGAAGACGATAATTAATTACTAGTGACGTAGGAACTTTAAGTTCCCGAGGTGGGCTTTCTTACCAAAACCCTTTATGAGCTTTCTTTGGAAAATGACTTTTACAAAAGTATACTTTACTGTTTTTCTGCAAATGATAAATTACGATATTGTCTGCCAAAAATGTTTTATGTTTTGTATATGTCCATTCGGGTTGCCTGGGGCAACAGGAAAAGTATTACGAATTCGGATCCTAAGCTGGAGGTGAAGGGGGAATCCTGGCTTAGGGTTGTGTACACTTCAGCTTCTGAACCGAGTAATGGTCAGATGATTCAGCCTCTGAACCGTTCGCGGTCAGTCGTGCGTCCGGGTGAAGGGAGGCCTCCCTACCGACGCGTTAATCCATATGCCGACTTGGAATATACGCTGTGATGTGAAAATGCTCGGCCGAGCGATGATTTTGTGAAAGTAAAGAAAATGTATTTAGTAAGCACAAGGCCTTTTCAAACAAAACACTTGTGTCTTACTGTGAAGTAGGCAGTACAATATTTCGTAAAGTAAAATGTTTTCGGCAATGTGTCCACTGAGTGCATCTTTGTACTCAGCCCTGCATATTTGTTTTTAAATGTGCAGGTTGAGCAGGTGATGGAACAGAGCGGGAGTTGAGCGGAACATTTTGTCAAGACGTATGATGTATTTTTGGTTCACCTTGAGAATGTATCTTCACATGCATATCTCACACGTATTTCCGCTATAAACTCTTGACACTCTGTTATCTTTTGTTACCGTGTTAAGCTTTGTACAAGCTGCTGTTTGTTGAAAACATGAAACCATCTTATATATATATATATATATAATCTATTTTGATTCATCATGATTCTCGTTTCTGTTGGAACATCTATATTCTCTTCGTAGATGAAATAAGTTGAAACCCTTATTCTTTCATATCCACTTAAACCGAACCCCAAGTCACGGTCCGGTAAGGTAAGCCAAACCGGGCTGTGACAGAGTGGTATCGTGAGCAGCTTTGTTTGCTTTGAACCAAAAATATCCTTCCTATCCAAAGTCTAGCTTGAATCACTAGACCTTCTATGAAACACCATCACCGCCAACGCCTGCTCATCACGCCAACCAAAGAAGGAAAAATAGTTTCGACAAGTAAAATGTATGGTTTTAAAAGCTTTGAAAGTTGTGTACAGTTTGAGAAAGTATTTGTGTAAAATGTTTTAAAGTGGACATGCCGTTGGAAAGTAAACACTTTGAATTTGGATAATTCATTGATTAGACAACAAGTGGGTTGTCCGAAGAAGTATAAAAGCTCATACCCGATTGGTATGTGAAAATGAAAGAAATTAAAGCTTATACCCAAGGGGTATATGAGTATTGATGATAGACATATAAAGAGTTATATGTCAGTAAAGTATGTATATGAAACGTAGTTGAATTGTGAAAATGTTTGATTTTCAAAAGAACGTAGATGAACTCTAAGTTTCGCGAAGAACTTAGATTGAACGGACTCGTAAGAAATTTTCTTCTATGTATAACGTAGTGTTTGATGAAACACGAGAACTTGAGAACCTAGAACGCTTTTAGGTTCGATTGACGAACGTAAATTGAAAAGCTACGAAGGAATAAGGGCTTCGACGAACGAATGTCACTCATGACGTGGCGCAGCTTCTTCACTTAAGATTCTACGCCAAGAAATCGATTGTTGTTTACGCAAAGCAATCTAGAACGATAAGATGAATTTGGGAATTAGAATGATAAGTGATAAGTACTTGCGAAGTTACGCTTAAAAGATGTTCACAAACTTTGTGTTTTGTGAAGTTAGTTCCTTAAGAGATCCTTATGATTTAAATTTTCCCCCCTATTGCTTTTTAAGTCTAAAATAGACTTACTTAGAACTATCTCGTATTCGATGGCGGGTAATGGAATGATAAGGAAAGAGTACGGACACGCATGTTTCGACCTAGAACTCACAAGGAGTATCGACTCTTCTATTACAAAATAGGCACCGATCTAGGGCAATTCTTGGACGAGTTCCTACAACTATGGACGGGCGATAACCATGGAGTCACGGACTGATGGCATCCAATGACTCATCCGCCGCTTGCCGGCAGATTGGCAAAGGTATGCGAGAGAAATAGCAGGAATACGCTTTCTACAAAGAAAACTCGAGGTTCCGCGGACTTACCGAGTTTATCACCACCAAATACACATACAACGTGTATGGAGAAGCACCTATAGGGACCGGCCTTTTCCCCGTGTTGGATGAACAAAGATGAAAAGATAAAGGAATGGCTGTATCAGATGTTCCATACAACGGCCACGTTATGTTCCTACAGCCAGTGCAGAGATAGATGAAAATGGGCAATGGATAGGATCCTATCGCCCGAGAGGATTAGGAGAGCGACCAGTGGAGACAAGGGCTACTACTTGGAGAAATAAGAAAACCAAAACTATAAAGGACTTCGATCATACTATGAAGGATTTGGATCGACTCATAAAGGAGGTGAAAACATACTTGGAGACGGGAAAGTTTCCTAACAAAGAGAACGATTCTAATGAAGGACCATCCGAGGCATAGAAAACTTAGACGTAGTAAGGCTTATGAAATTAGTCATGATATAGTTAGCATGTATGTAAAGTAAACATAGTTTGATGACATTCTGTAGTAAGTATGTCTTGTTGTATCAAAATTTTGGTGTAAATATGATATCACGCCACGTACTAAGTTAAAGAAACAAATCGTTATAAAACTTATATATATAGAAGTCCTCGTTGATGTATTTTGGTGACACATGATGTTTGCATGACTTATGAAAAGTATCTGACGTGTGATATAATGTTCTGTGAACCATAAAGAGGTTATGTGCTAAGATATTGAATTAGAAAGTAACGTTTGTTTTGTTTAAAACGTTAAGAATGCCTCCTAGAAGAGAATTGGGACGTAGGAGAGAGAGGAAACTCCGGAACCGAATTCCAACAACCACCACCGCCTCGTAAGATAGAGGCACTGTTTCTCAAGCAAAACCCGCCCACATTTAATGGGACTGGAACTCCCAATGAAGTGAACTTTGGGTGAGGTCGATAGAACGGATCTTCAATTTCCTGCATTGTACGGATCAGGAAAGAATTTCTTGCGTTACTTTTCAATTAACAGGTTCAGCAGACTTCTGGTGGGAAACCAGAAGGAAAATTATGATCAAGAATGATGGAGGAATTTACTTGGGAAGATTTCAAAACGGTATTATATGATAAGTATATTCCCAAGAGTTATAGAAAGAAACAAGAAAACGAGTTTTTCAACCTCAAACAAGGAGATAAGTCAAGAATAGAATATGATCGATATTCGCGACATGTCAAGGTTTGCCCAAAACTTAGTGGATACCGATGAAAAGATGGTCGATAAGTTTAGATCCGACTAAGGCCCGAGATTAGAATATCTCTTGCCGACCATGGAGCAATGACCTATACCGAGGCTCGAAAGGGCTTTGGATATAGAGGAAGCATCACGGAGGACAAACCAAATATAGTCCAAATGACCAAGGAAAGAGAAAGTGGGAAGATAACCCTAAAGGAAATTACTACGGCCAGCGAAAAGGAAGCCATGGCCAACAATCAAAGGCCCCAATGGACCCAAGGGCAGGCAAGGTCGCCCAACGATCGCTGACAAGGCGTAAACGACTAGCAACAACTGACAAGCCCTCAATGCCCACGATGCCGTAAGTATCACTCTGGCACGTGTCTAGCTGGGCGTTTTAACTGTTTTAGGTGTGGACAACAAGGACATTTTGCGAACAACTGTCCACAACAAGAACAAGCAATAATAGATAAGCCTAACCCACCACGACAAGCCCAACCGCAAAAGGCAATGCAGCAGCTACGACAGGTAAGGGCTTATGCTCTCCACCAACAAACCGAAAATGACCAAGACAACCCGACAGGTACGAATACGCTTTCGACATACTTGAGAATATATTATTGCTATGAGAATTTTAAGACCACGATATTATACGCGAGCATTTTAGAACTTAGCACGAAACGAGATAAAGGAATACGAATCTTCTTCATCAAAGGCAGGAAGTACGACGTTAGCATAAGTTCGCTTAAACTTAGATTTGAACATAAGATTCACCGTCTATGAGAATCGATAGTTAAGTAGATACGAATGAAACATAAGATCAAACGACGAATAAATGGGTACAAGGTACCAACGTCGAATGGAAAATGCAATATGGAGAAGGAGAAGAGAACGTTGTGAGAATACGTAAATTTCGAGGAAGAAATTTCTTTAAGGGGGGTAGAATGTAACAACCCGAATTTTTGGGCTTAAAAATTCCGAAAATAAAGAAGAAATATTACGATAGAAGCAAGAATGAAAACGAACGTCGGATGAATTCGACAGTTAAGCCTTACAGTATTTTTAAGCAGTTAAGCTTAAAATTCGAAATTCCTTATTATTATAGGAATAAATAAAGTTGTTACAACTTTATTTTTAACATTTTAGAGATGTTCCAACTATGGGAATTTTTAGACGTTTCAAACGTCTACGTTTAGAGATAATGTTATAACTTAACCAAATGATCTCGGAATTATAAAATTCAAATTCCTATGATTATTTTATGATATAAGAACATTATTTATCATCAAAGTAATGCTAGAAAATTTAGGAATAAGATGTGCGTTATTCAATGGGTTCGAAAACCCTAATTTTTAAATTTAGGGTTTTGTGATCTAAATTTTGTTCTAATTATTTTTCTATGATTAAATTCATCACCTCTGATTATAATATGACTCATAACTATGTGTTAGCTAATTGTTACAATAAAATAGAATGTCTAGCACATAGAAACCCTAATTTTTGAAATGTGCTACTATATGTGTTAATTAATTTTAATTGCTACCCAATTGTGATCCTATGATATTTATTATATTAAAAAGATATTATTAAGGATAATATATAATATTATAGCAAGTTGCACAAGTGGAAGCACACTTGTGCATAAGGGACGAAATTTTGCAATCTTTTATAAGATTTTGTGAATAAAAATCTTGCTATAATTAATGTAAAGGATAAGATATGATCTTATCACATTACGAGGTGTAAGATAGAGTTAAAAGCCAATTTGAACAAGTAACCTATGGAGACTTCTAGTAGTGGCGAAAATATCACTCTTTATGTGATTAAAATGGTTTTACACCATGTGATGATCAGGTAGAGATAAGATAAAATCTTATCATGTATTAGGTGTAAAGTAGTGATAGTTGTCAAATTAAACAAGTAACCTAAGGTGGCATTATGTGAGGGGACCGAAAATTACACATGCACAAATACTATGTGATAAACTTTATACTATGTGACACCTAAGGTTCAATGCATTTAATTAAGAGATAAGGTGACCTAAGTATGAGTTGTAAATATAAGATAAAGTTTTGTCTCCTTATGCAAGTGGGGACCGAAAATTAATGATGGATAACAAGTGTACATAAGATATTTTAGGTGTAATAATTATAATAACACTTGCATATGCCTATAAATATAGGATGAAGCTCTTCACTTCTCATTCACAACTCATAATAATCGAAAATATAGAAAGAAAGAGAGAGAGTGTTCTCCAATCCTTCAAACCCAAACTTAGAGCAACTAAACGTTCGCCGATCAATTCTACTCCGATTAAGAGGTTAGATTTCTTACGAGCTTCATATATACGTTAGAATTCATGTTATAAGCTTAGTTCATATGTGTAATTTTCAAAAATTATGTGACTTGTGCCAATATGTTTAGATATTGTATTTATATGATGTTATTAAGCATGTAGTATAATTATATCACAAAAATAAGCATGTTATTAAATTTAATATGAGGACCGAATATTTGAGAGTGTGATATGTTGATGATTATGATTTTAATTGTTGATTCAAGCATGGAATCATGATCTAGGTATTAATTATGCTTATATGATTTTATGTAGAATTTTGGAAAACTTTGGTACCTAAGTTTATAAATTTCGATAATTATAGAACATGGTAACATGTTGAGATATAATCCATGTTTGAGTGTTATCATAACATATTGAAAGTGTAGAATCATAATATAGTGTTGTAGGAATTTATTGATTTGTTGTAATTTATCGGACCTAAGTCCAAATTTTCAAAAGTGACTTAGGAAGGATTAATTCAATAGTTTGCAATAAATTAAAATGATGTTATAGTAAGGATGTTTATAGATAAGTATGTGTTATGTGATTTTATCGGAATTTTGGAAATTGTTTGCTTAGTTTAATTGGGTTTTCAAAACTATAGGTTATATGTATTAATGTTATAAATTTATTTTATATGGTATAATTGCATAATATGATCAAAATGATGTTTTAAACATATTATGATTTTATGGGAATTTTAGAACAAGAATTGCACAAAAATAATAGAATTACATAAAAGGAATTAAAAGTCAAATGTCGACTTTAGTCAAAATTGTCGACTAAATGTCGACCAAGTCAAAATTGTTGACCAAAACCTCGACCAAGGTCAAAGCGCACGAAATTCAATAATACGTGATCTATGTGACGAAGACGCTTGGTAACAATGTAACTTACGCTACGTAAGTACATTAAAACGCACATCATATACCAAAGAGATGGAATATCTCTTATATGATGAGCGATGTCATAATCGACATCATTTTGATTAGGAAACGCCAATATAAGTCCGACGTTAGCCTTATTTAATGCATAGGACGTTATAGACGATGTTCGCCTCTATCAAAAGGTATAGCGATGTACTAAACCTCGCTTTCACATTGAAAAGGGTCCCGCCGTAGGAGAAAGAAGACGATAATTAATTACTAGTGACGTAGAACTTTAAGTTCCCGAGGTGGGCTTTCTTACCAAAACCCTTTATGAGCTTTCTTTGAAAATGACTTTACAAAAGTATACTTTATCGCTTTTACGCAAATGATAAATTACGATATTGTCTCGCCAAAATGTTTTATGTTTCAGATATGTCCATTCGGGTTGCTCGGGCAACAGAAAAGTATTACAATTCGGATCCTAAGTCGGAGGTGAAGGGGAATCTCGGCTTAGGTTGTGTACACTTCACTTCGAACCGAGTAATGGTCGATGATTCACCTCTGAACCGTTCGCGTCGATCGTGCGTCCGGGTGAAGGAGGCTCTCACCGACGCGTTAATCCATATGCCGACTGAATATACGTTGTGATGTGAAAATGCTCGGCGAGCGATGATTTTGTGAAAGTAAAGAAAATGTATTTAGTAAGCACAAGGCCTTTTCAAACAAAACACTTGTGTCTTCTCGTGAAGTAAGCGTCTAATATTTCGTAAAGTAAAATGTTTTCGCAATGTGTCCACTGAGTGCATCTTTGTACTCAGCCCTGCATATTTGTTTTTAAATGTGCAGGTTGAGCAGGTGATGGAACAGAGCGGGAGTTGAGCGGAACATTTTGTCAAGACGTATGATGTATTTTTGGTTCACCTTGAGAATGTATCTTCACACGCATATCTCACACGATTTCGCTTATAAACTCTTGACACTCTATCTTTTGTTACCGTGTTAAGCTTTGTACAAGCTGCTGTTTGTTGAAAACATGAAACCATCTTATATATATATATATATATATAATCTATTTTGATTCATCATGATTCTCGTTTCTGTTGGAACATCTATATTCTCTTCGTAGATGAAATAAGTTGAAACCCTTATTCTTTCATATCCACTTAAACCGAACCCCAAGTCACGGTCCGGTAAGGTAAGCCAAACCGGGCTGTGACAGAGTGGTATCAGAGCAGTTTGTTTGCTTTGAACCAAAAATATCCTTCCTATCCAAAGTCTAGCTTGAATCACTAGACCTTCTATGAAACAGTCATCACCGCTCAACGCTCCTGTTCATCACGCTCAACCAGCAAGGAAAAATAGTTTCTGACAAGTAAAAATGTATGGTTTTAAAAGCTTTGAAAGTTGTGTACAGTTTTGAGAAAGTATTTGTGTAAAATGTTTTTAAAGTGGACATGCCGTTGGAAAGTAAACAGCTTTGAATTTGGATAATTCATTGATTAGACAACAAGTGGGTTGTCTGAAGAAGTATAAAAGCTCATACCCAATTGTTATGTGAAAATGAAAGAAATTAAAGCTTATACCCAAGGGGTATATGAGTATTGATGATAGACATATAAAGAGTTATATGTCAGTAAAGTATGTATATGAAACGTAGTTGAATTGTGAAAATGTTTGATTTTCAAAAGAACGTAGATGAACTCTAAGTTTCACGAAGAACTTAGATTGAACGGACTCGTAAGAAATTTTCTTCTATGTATAACGTAGTGTTTGATGAAACACGAGAACTTGAGAACCTAGAACGCTTTTAGGTTCGATTGACGAACGTAAATTGAAAAGCTACGAAGGAATAAGGGCTTCGACGAACGAATGTCACTCGCGACGTAAGGCGCAGTTTCTTCACTTAAGATTCTACGCGAAGAAATCGACTGTTGTTTACGCAAAGCAATCTAGAACGATAAGATGAATTTGGGAATTAAGAATGATAAGTGATAAGTACTTGCGAAGTTACGCTTAAAAGATGTTCACAAACTTTGTGTTTTGTGAAGTTAGTTCCTTAAGAGATCCTTATGATTTAAATTTTCCCCCCTATTGCTTTTTAAGTCTAAAATAGACTTACTTAGAACTATCTGTATTCGATGGCGTGTAATGGAATGATAAGGGAAAGAGTACGGACACGCATGTTTCTGACCTAGAACTCACAAGGGAGTATCGACTCTTCTATTACAAAATAGGCACCGATCTAGGGCAATTCTTGGACGAGTTCCTACAACTATGGACGGAGGCGCATAACCATGGAGTCACGGACTTGGATGGCATCCAGCGACTCATCCGCCGCTTGCCGATGATTGGCAAAGGTATGCGAGAGAAATAGCAAGGAATACGCTTTCTACAAAGAAAACTCGGAGGTTCCGCGGACTTACCGTAGTTTATCACCAAATCAAATACACATACAACGTGTATGGAGAAGCACCTATAGGGACCGGCCTTTTTCCCGTGTTGGATGAACAAAGATGAAAAGATAAAGGAATGGTCAGATCGATGTTCCATACAACGGGCCACGTTATGTTCCTACAGCCAGTGCGGAGATAGATGAAAATGGGCAATGGATGGATCCTATCGCCCGAGAGGATTAGGAGAGCGACCGGTGGAGACAAGGGCTACTACTGGAGAAATAAGAAACCAAAACTATAAAGGACTTCGATCATACTATGAAGGATTTGGATCGACTCATAAAGGAGGTGAAAACATACTTGGAGACGGAAAGTTTCCTAACAAAGAGAACGATTCTAATGAAGGACCATCCGAGGCATAGAAAACTTAGACGTAGTAAGGCTTATGAAATTAGTCATGATATAGTTAGCATGTATGTAAAGTAAACATAGTTTGATGACATTCGTAGTAAGTATGTCTTGTTGTATCAAAATTTTGGTGTAAATATGATATCACGCCACGCACTAAGTTAAAGAAACAAATCGTTATAAAACTTATATATATAGAAGTCCTCGTCGATGTATTTTGGTGACACATGATGTTTGCATGACTTATGAAAAGTATCTGACGTGTGATATAATGTTCTGTGAACCATAAAGAGGTTATGTGCTAAGATATTGAATTAGAAAGTAACGCTTGTTTTGTTTAAAACGTTAAGAATGCCTCCTAGAAGAGAATTGGGACGAGGGAGAGAGAGGAAACCCGTAACCGAATTCCAACAACCACCACCGCCTCGTAAGATAGAGGCACTGTTTCTCAAGCAAAACCCGCCCACATTTAATGGGACTGGAACTCCCAGTGAAGCTGAACTTTGGGTGAGGTCGATAGAACGGATCTTCAATTTCCTGCATTGTGCGGATCAGGAAAGAATTTCTTCGCTACTTTTCAATTAACAGGTTCGTGAGACTTACGGTGGAAACCGTAAGGAAAATTATGATCAAGAATGATGGAGGAATTTACTTGGGAAGATTTCAAAACGGTATTATATGATAAGTATATTCCCAAGAGTTATAGAAAGAAACAAGAAAACGAGTTTTTCAACCTCAAACAAGGAGATAAGTCAGTAATAGAATATGATCGGATATTCTGTGACATGTCAAGGTTTGCCCAAAACTTAGTGGATACCGATGAAAAGATGGCTGATAAGTTTAGATCCGGACTAAGGCCTGAGATTAGAATATCTCTTGCCAGCCATGGAGCAATGACCTATACCGAGGCCTTGGAAAGGGCTTTGGATATAGAGGAAGCATTGCCGGAGGACAAACCAGCTATAGTCCAAACAGACCAAGGAAAGAGAAAGTGGGAAGATAACCCTAAAGGAAATTACTACGGCCAGGCGAAAAGGAAGCCATGGCCAAATAATCAAAGGCCCCAATGGACCCAAGGGCAAGGGCAAGGTCGTCCAACGACTGTTGGACAAGGCAGAAACGACTAGCAACAACTGACAAGCCCTCAATGCCCACGATGCCGTAAGTATCACTCTGGCACGTGTCTAGCTGGGCGTTTTAACTGTTTTAGGTGTGGACAACAAGGACATTTTGCGAACAACTGTCCACAACAAGAACAAGCAATAATAGATAAGCCTAACCCACCACGACAAGCCCAACCGCAAAAGGCAATGCAGCAGCCTACGATGTGTGGGGCTTATGCTTCCACCAACAAACCGAAAATGACCAAGACAACCCGACAGGTACGAATACGCTTTCGACATACTTGAGAATATATTATTGCTATGAGAATTTTAAGACCACGATATTATACGCGAGCATTTTAGAACTTAGCACTAAACGAGATAAAGGAATACGAATCTTCTTCATCAAAGGCGGGAAGACGACGTTAGCATAAGTTCGCTTAAACTTAGATTTGAACATAAGATTCACCGTCTATGAGAATCGATAGTTAAGTAGATACGAATGAAAGATAAGATCAAACGACGAATAAATGGGTACAAGGTACCAACGCCGGAATGGAAAATGCAATATGTAGAAGGAGAAGAGAACGTTGTGAGAATACGAATTTCGAGGAAGAAATTTCTTTAAGGGGGTAGAATGTAACAACCCGAATTTTGGGCTTAAAATTCAAAATAAAGAAGAAATATTACGATAGAAGCAAGAATGAAAACGAACGCTTGATGAATTCGACGCTGTTAAACAAGATTTTTAAGTAGTTAAGCTTAAAATTCAAATTCCTTATTATTATAGGAATAAATAAAGTTGTTACAACTTTATTTTTAACATTTTAGAGATGTTCCAACTATGGGAATTTTGAGACGCTTCAAACGCTACGCTTAGAGATAATGCTATAACTTAACCAAATGATCTCGAATTATAAAATTCAAATTCCTATGATTATTTTATGATATAAGAACATTATTTATCATCAAAGTAATGCTAGAAAATTTAGGAATAAGATGTGCCTTATTCAATGGGTTCGAAAACCCTAATTTTGAAATTTCGGGTTTTGTGATCTAAATTTTGTTCTAATTATTTTTCTATGATTAAATTCATCACCTATGATTATAATATGACTCATAACTATGTGTTAGCTAATTGTTACAATAAAATAGAATGTCTAGCACATAGAAACCCTAATTTTTGAAATGTGCTACTATATGTGTTAATTAATTTTAATTGCTACCCACTTGTGATCCTATGATATTTATTATATTAAAATGATATTATTAAGGATAATATATAATATTATAGCAAGTTGCACAAGTGGAAGCACACTTGTGCATAAGGGACGAAATTTTGCAATCTTTTATAAGATTTTGTGAATAAAAATCTTGCTATAATTAATGTAAAGGATAAGATATGATCTTATCACATTATGAGGTGTAAGATAGAGTTAAAAGCCAATTTGAACAAGTAACCTATGGAGACTTCTAGTAGTGGCCGAAAATATCACTCTTTTATGTGATTAAAAATGGTTTTACACCATGTGATGAATTGTGTAGAGATAAGATAAAATCTTATCATGTATTAGGTGTAAAGTAGTGATAGTTATCAAATTAAACAAGTAACCTAAGGTGGCATTATGTGAGGGGACCGAAAATTACACATGCACAAATATATGTGATAAACATTATACTATGTGACACCTAAGGTTCAATGCATTTAATTAAGGGATAAGGTGACCTAAGTATGAGTTGTAAATATAAGATAAAGTTTTGTCTCCATATGCAAGTGGGGACCGAAAATTAATGATGGATAACAAGTGTACATAAGATATTTTAGGTGTAATAATTATAATACCACTTGCATATGCCTATAAATATAGGATGAAGCTCTTCACTTCTCATTCACAACTCATAATAACCGAAAATATAGAAAGAAAGAGAGAGAGTGTTCTCCAATCCTTCAAACCCAAACTTAGAGCAACTAAACGTTCGCCGGTCAATTCTACTCCGATTAAGAGGTTAGATTTCTTACGAGCTTCATATATTCGTTAGAATTCATGTTATGTTTAGTTCATATGTGTAATTTTCAAAATTATGTGACTTGTGCCAATATGTTTAGATATTGTATTTATATGATGTTATTAAGCATGTAGTATAATTATATCACAAAAATAAGCATGTTATTAAATTTAATATGAGGACCGAATATTTGAGAGTGTTATATGTTGATGATTATGATTTTTAATTGTTGATTCAAGCATGGAATCATGATCTAGGGTATTAATTATGCTTATATGATTTTATGTAGAATTTTTGGAAAACTTTGGTACCTAAGTTTATAAATTTTGAAAATTATAGAACATGGTAACATGTTGAGATATAATCCATGTTTGAGTGTTATCATAACATATTGAAAGTGTAGAATCATAATATAGTGTTGTAGGAATTTATTGGATTTGTTAAAAATTTATTGGACCTAAGTCCAAATTTTCAAAAGTGACTTAGGAAGGATTAATTCAATAGTTTGCAATAAATAAAAATGATGTTATAGTAAGGATGTTTATAGATAAGTATGTGTTATGTGATTTTATTGGAATTTTTGGAAATTGTTTGCTTAGTTTAATTGGGTTTTCAAAAACTATAGGTTATATGTATTAATGTTATAAATTTATTTTATAAGGTATAATTGCATAATATGATCAAAAATGATGTTTTAAACATATTATGATTTTATGGGAATTTTTAGAACAAGAATTGCACATAAAATAATAGAATTACATAAAAGGAATTAAAAAGTCAAAATGTTGACTTTAGTCAAAATTGTTGACCAAGTCAAAATTGTTGACCAAAAACCTTGACCAAGGTCAAAGCGCACGAAATTCGATAATACGTGATCTATGCGACGTAGTACATTTGGTAACAATGTAACTTACGTTACGTAAGTACATTAAAACGTACATCATCTACTAAATAGATGGAATATCTCTTATATGATGAGCGATGTCATAATCGACATCATTTTGATTAGGAAATGTCAATATAAGTCCGACGTTAGCCTTATTTAATGCATAGGACGTTATAGACGATGTTCGTCTCTATCAAAAGGTATAGCGATGTACTAAACCTCGTTTCTCACATTGAAAAGGTCCCGCCGTAGAGGAGAAAGAAGGCGATAATTAATTACTAGTGACGTAGAACTTTAAGTTCCCGAGGTGGGCTTTCTTACCAAAACCCTTTATGAGCTTTCTTGAAAATGACTTTTACAAAAGTATACTTTAATTGTTTTTCGCAAATGATAAAGTACGATATTGTCTCGCCAAAATGTTTTATGTTTTGTATATGTCCATTCGGGTTGCTGGGCAACAGAAAAGTATTACGAATTCGGATCCTAAGCTGGAGGTGAAGGGGGAATCCTGGCTTAGGGTTGTGTACACTTCAGCTTCTGAACCGAGTAATGGTAAGATGATTCACCTACGAACCGCTCGCGGTCGGCCGTGCGTCCGGGTGAAGGGAGGCTCCTCCGCGCGCTAATCCATATGCCGACTGAATATACCGTGATGTGAAAATGCTCGGCGAGCGATGATTTTGTGAAAGTAAAGAAAATGTATTTAGTAAGCACAATGCCTTTTCAAACAAAACACTTGTGTCTTACTATGAAGTAGGCAGTATAATATTTCGTAAAGTAAAATGTTTTCGGCAATGTGTCCACTGAGTGCATTATTTGTACTCAGCCCTGCATATTTGTTTTTAAATGTGCAGGTTGAGCGAGTGATGGAACAGGCGGAGTTGAGCGGAACATTTTGTCAAGACGTATGATGTATTTTGGTTCACCTTGAGAATGCATCTTCACATGCATATCTCACACGATTTCATTGCCAAACTCTTGAGACTCATATCTTTTGTTACCGTGTTAAGCTTTGTACAAGCCTTTGTTTGTTGAAAACATGAAACCATCTTATATATATATATATATATAATCTATTTTGATTCATCATGATTCTCGTTTCTGTTGGAACATCTATATTCTCTTCGTAGATGAAATAAGTTGAAACCCTTATTCTTTCATATCCACTTAAACCGAACCCCAAGTCACGGTCCGGTAAGGATAAGCCAAATCGGGCTGTGACATTTATAGTGCACATGATGTGTTAGGAAACGAAGCATGAATGGCTTGAGATTGCTTGAGCTTCATTGTATAAACATCTTGATACAGTTTCTTTTAATTGTGTGATATCGTGCATGTAATCATCTTCTAGAACTTGCCGCGTTTCTGTGTCGAGACTGCACTATGTGTTTCGAATATGGAAAGGATAAAAGGCCATCTTTGTTAACCACATATTTGCCCATACACTAACCCAATGATATATACCGTTTGTCGCCTTCTTTGAGCCTTTATTTAGACTTTATTTTTTCTTAACCGGATGATAGGAGGTGAGGATGGATATGGGAAACAAGGGGAGTAATTTTGTTTTGGTATATTAAGTTGGAATAAAAGATGGAGAGTAAAAGAATGGTACCCGTGTGAAAAAGAATGGACCCTATAAGCTCTAGCACAAAACCAAGAAAATTCAAGTGAAAAATGTGAGCATAAAGGGTTTTCGTTATCAAAGTATAAGGTACCTTATGTGCATAAACATTGATTTAGCATGTTGGAAAGAAAAGGGGAAATGGACAAAGTCCATATGTTTTGAATGTATGAATGGGGGTTCTTGGAGTAAAGTTTAAGTCACTTAGCCATATATTATCCTACCTTAACCAATGTGCCTACATTACAACCTATGAAAAGCCCTTTTTGATCCTAATTTGAACGCATTTGATGTGGTGGAGATATTAGAGAAACGGCAAGCCTATGGTAAGATTTTGCATTGCATTGATTTTTGAGTGTATATACGTCCTTAATTTCTTTATGAGTTTGATTGTACTCTATATTTTACACACATGCCGTTGTGAGGGTTGAATTGAATGAGATTTTTGCTTTCAATGGCTGTACATTGTCGAGTTGACTAATGTCGTCATGTGTGCTAATGATTTTGAGCTTTGAGATATTTCTGAGGCTTGATTGTGTTAATCACCTTTGCTGACGCTCGTTGATATTTTGTTGTGTCTCTCTTTTCTTTTTGTTTTGTTTTTGTTTGAGGACAAACAATGCTTTAAGTTTGGGGGGTTTGATAAACGCACATTTTACACGTTTATTGTTGATATTTAAAGATGATTGTAGATAAATAAAGTGCGTTTATGTCTTGGATCTCAATGCTTTTACATATTCTTGGAAGATACTGCTCTTGGGTTCCTTTTTGGTGTTTTTGTAGGCTTATAAGTTGAAAATCTAAGCATGGAACGAAACACGAGCGAAAGAAGGCTGAAAACAGGGCCTAGCGACCGTTTTCGCAGCCGCTAGCCCGAGCGCGAGCGCGAGAACTACGCAAAATTGATGGCTCGCGACCATCCTAGCGACCGCTAGGTCGGCCGCAGGAAATTCCATGCGATGCGGCCACTCCCAGCGACCACGAGACGTGCCGCGAGCTACCCAACGTGCGAAAAGAGCTACTGCCCGATTTCTCATGACCACGCCTAGCGATCGCGAGCCAGGTCGCGAGGCTAACTAGCGAGCGCGTGCCAGCCGAGAAGATGAAGGAAGACCGAGCGAGGATGATCCCTCGCGTCCGAGATTGCGATCGCGAGCTCGGCCGTGAAGCGTGTCGGCAAAGTAAAAAATTAGGGTTTCCACCCTAATTCTATAAATAGGGCTTCGCCCCCTCGCGTCCCCAACCGGACCCAGCGCGATTTTGGACCTCTTTATTCAGTTTTTCACTATTTTTCATATATTTTCATTCTAGCTTTGATTTAGATTGATTCTAGCATTAGTTTTCCATTGTTCGACTTTAGTTTTACGCATTGTCGACGCTTCGGAACGCTTTCGTCCGAACAATTTCTGCGTTTTCCTGTTTTTCGCTGAGGTTGGGATACAAACCCAACGATTGTTCTTCCGACGCTATACTACGGATTTTATCTATATATTTTCTATTCCTATGGTTATTTCGTATTTAATTTCGTTATTTATGTCTAGCTAAATTCCGTTCTAATCCTAGGGTTTGCATGATTCTATCCTAAATTTTGTGATTCTTGCTATCGTTATTTACCTTCTAGGCATTGATTTATGATTCTTGGTGCTTAATTATATGTGTTAATTTCTGATCAATCTTGATGCATATCTAGTTGCCAGTTAATTACTTAACCGTTTTAATTGTCAATCGATCTTGAATGCATGATACGAATAAGCCTTGAGTCGTAGCTGAGATAGGAACATTCATAGGAAGCATATTCTTTGTGATCCTTTTGGAGTTGCTTATTTTCACCTAGAGACGTAACAGTAATAGCGAAAATTAGTACTCAACTGCCACAATTGTCGTAACTGAAATTGTTGGTTACATATGTGATCTTCCATCTTGTCTGGATTAAAATTGGTTAATAGGAAGCAGGATAAACATACGTTGTGGGTAGGATTTGTGCATCCCTAGGGTTAGTCTTTCTAGATTGTTATCTCCTTGAGTATTTATTGCTTTCGTTTATTTTCAATTTGCTACCTTTGCTTTGGATTTAATATCCAAGCCCTAAAACCTTTCAAACCAAATTACGCTGCTTGGATAATGATGAATTATTGTCGAGTTAGCTTCGTGTTTTCATGTTACAATCCCTGTGGATACGATACTCGTCTTACCTATATACTTGCACGTTTTCGTGTTAGAAAAGTGAGCGATCAAGCAACTGATTGAGTGTATACTCGATCTTGCTCATGATCGTGTTCACGCAGAGTTCTCAAAAGACTTGGGCAGCATATTGAGAATGATATTGTCCTTGGCTTCATCTTCGATATCTCCTCCTAACTGATCAAGGTTATCCGTGAGATGTGTTATGTGGGAGACATGTTCATGGATCAAACTTCTTTCTTCCATCTTATATGCTAAGATTTTTCTCATCATGTGAAAACTAACTGTTCGATCTGATTGGCTAAACTTACTCTTGAGACTTGACGAGATCTCGATCACGTCTGCCATCGATTGATGTTGCAGCTGCAAGCCTTTTGACATCGTAGTCATCATATAACACTTAGCCATATTGTTTGACTTATGCCAGTTTGCTTCTCTCTCACTGCTCATCAATCGACGTGTCAGTAAGCAGCAGGTTTGGGAGTAGTAAGAACAAATAAGTGTTCTTTAGCGATAAGAACACTTTCCATGTTTCGCTTCCACTCGATATAATTCGGGCAGGATAAAGGATTTTGTGCAAACATATTGATAATCGGAGTAAGAGACATATCGCAAAAGTAATGTAAATGTATAAGCATACGATCGCATATAACTTGTAGCAATAATATTTTAACCTTTTGATAAAATAATATTGATTGAAATCTCCAATCGCCCAAAGAATCTCACTTGCAAGCCACGGGTGTGGACGTTTACATATGAACCCCTCGACAATACTAAAATTATCCTTTTAGTGGTTTAATTTCATTCCATGTCAACCTATCCTTATGAAAAATGAAATTAATAATTATACCTTTAACTAGACCACATCACTATCGCAAGAAGGTACTTCGCGGGAAGTTGTACTTGAGGTGATGCATAAGCAACAATTTTGACAGAAGAGATTGAATTCTTAGAATTAACATACTCACTCGGACCATACCGCTTCAAATTTAATTTTGTTTGTCATCTCATTTTATATATATCTCTAAAGAACTCATGAAAATTGCACATGCAAGACACACATGTGGACGTTTACACATAAAACTCCCACTTCTCAATAGATTAAATTTTTTATCTAGAAATCTCATCTAACAAACTTATGATAAACAGTGCAAACAAGCCCACATGTGGACGTTAACCCATAGTGCACACCTCTTTGTTTAGAAATCAAAACGTGGAGGTCTTAACGATTTTATTTTATCACGCCCCAATTCCCGAGGGAAGGCACGGATGCCGGGTGTGATTAGGGTGAGGGGTTAAGAGCGGGAAGAAGGAGGATACATATAACATACATGATAAGAAGATGTGACCATGAAATCGGGCAAGATCTCCTCTATAACTAGGACATATCCTCGAAGGGAGGGTGCACAAACAATCCACCAATGTAATAATATCGATATCATAACCTCGGAAAAACATGATCTTGGTTTATTATAAGTAATGCAAGAAAGCAAAATAGCATTACATCCTCGTCAACTAGACCGGTCAACCACGTAGCATGCTCATATCGAGACTCACGTGAGAATAACATAATAAATCTTGTTCCCAATCGAAAAGAAAATAAGGGACAAGAATACATCAATATCAAAATGCGATATAACACAACATCACTAAGCATAGCATGAAGAACCCGCAGCCCACCCTCGCCGCCCGTCCATATTTCTCCTCCATCTATGAAAAGATTTGAAAATAGTTTGGGGTGAGTACTAGCACACTCACCGGGGTTTTATCATAAATCAAAAGAATCATGAGGTCGTGTTTAGAGCACTTACCTTAGAAGGTTTTAAAGCGTAAATCCACTTCTAAGTAAGCAAAATAGATTTTTCATTTTCGATACCGATCCGTTATTATCATTACTCCCATCATAGAACCATGAACCACGGCTCGAACGTATCCCGCCAGCCCATCACATGTCATTCATTCGCCCGAACATATCCAATGCCCACGCCCGAACGTATCCAAGGCTAACTCGGTGTGGACTTGAGGGTCAAACCGCCGTAACCATAACCACCTCATTACCATTTCCATGTGGACTTAGGGTCTATCCCCTTCGTAACCATAACCACGTGTTCGGGTCTATCCCCTTATGATCAATACTCAAGATGGTGATCAACC
Organism: Salvia rosmarinus; assembly: GCA_036937905.1. Taxonomy (NCBI): domain Eukaryota; kingdom Viridiplantae; phylum Streptophyta; class Magnoliopsida; order Lamiales; family Lamiaceae; genus Salvia; species Salvia rosmarinus. Next base: position 40,043,750 of record CM072813.1, read on the forward strand.
CACCGAATAGAGATCCGTGCACAACCATGATAGAAACATATCTTGGATCAGAGAACAGTAATAATTTCACAAAAAACATTTTACGGCGTACATGTTTTATTTTGAAATATCAGAGTAAATAACTCAAAATAAGCATATATAACCCAACCCGAATGTACAAAACGTTAACCGGGAGATATCTACGGATCCGATGACTTCACCGATCGCACTGGTAGGTGTAGGGATGACATATGTCTCAGCCCTCACCCCGAGGATCTATCTTGGATATTTAATTCACCATACATTGATTATAATCCTAGCATGCGTCTATTTAATTAATTGCAACACGTAGGGGTTTTCTCGTGTTTACCTTTGGATCTGTAGGGGTCGAACGGAATGAACGGATCGAGACTCATGCTCTGATCTTCTGGACTGTATCCCGGTTGCCCAATCTCCAACGTCGAGTGAGGACGATCTATGGAGAATGCTTCGGAAAAATCACCCTTTGCTCTCTCACAAAACTCTCGAAAATTCCTCCCCAAAGACTATGGGATTCTCGAAAATATGTGTAGGATTAATGAGCATTAACCTAGACTTTATCTCTTACCTTATATTTATAATGCATTACCATAATCCCATAAGGAAAGGATTTATGCATATCCCATAAATATAATTATATCCTTGTGGGATAAAGAGAATAAAATCTTTCCTTTGAAAGACACAAGTGGGCGCCGATTTTCTTAGAGCCAAGGGGCCTGGTTGGGCCAGCCCAGAGATCAAATGAAAGGAATAAAGATGGGCCTCAAATAAATTAATTATCTTATGTTCAGCCCAATTTTAACATAAATTAATTTATAAACATTTATTCATGCCACTAGAGAATAAATGCCGACTTACCCTTTATTACCGGTTGAGTCGGGCTTGCACTTAGACATTACGAATCCCGTATTTAAGATATCGAACGTCCATTAATTATTTATAGCAATCGATCGCTTAAAATAATTAATATCTTTAATTCCTTAAGCAAGCACCACTCAACCTTATTATTGTACTTGAGCTAACTCAACCCGCAGGGTTTAGTACAATAAACCTTTGAGCTCCTTAAGGGACGCCATCATCCTAAACGGATACGGTGACTGACACGATAACTAGCGTGACATACAAGATCGCCACCACCCAAGATGCGAGAATCTTGGTTAGAACATATAACCTCACCCATAACAAGTCAAAGTGATGGTCAACAACTCATACTCACCTAATACCTTATCGAGGTTTAGATCATCGTAAGTCACAAAGATCTTGGTTCTTCACAACGGTCGATAGAAGAACACATCTCACCGTGATCCTTCAATACGCCGAGACGCATCAAAGATAGACAAGTAACCAAGTCAAGTCACTTCTTATCTATACCGAGCTATACCGACAACTCGTCCTCAAGTTGTCTCGGTTGTGAAACTTTTATATCTCATTAAGCTTGACCAATCATACGACTTCGTGATCTTCTACACACCGTATGATCTAACTTATATATGAGATAAGGGGACACGATATATGCAATCAAGTATTCAATTCGGATAGGAGATTGTAATAGTGGTAACAGAAACATTGTATACAAGCTCAACCAAACCGCTTTCAAGATACAACCAACAATCTCCCACTTATACTAAAGCAAACTTTAGTATACAATGTGTCTTTCTACTAGCTATTACAAATAACCATCACTTTGCTTCTCCCACTTATACAAAAGTTTTCTAAGTGGGTGCCATCAAGCGCAATCCAAGTCCTCGAACGCACCTCGTAGACTTTTGCGGCGGGCTCTTTGTGAATTGATCCGCTAGATTTTCCGTCGATCAATCTTTTCAATCAACACGTCACCTCGCCTAACGATTTCTCGTATGATAAGGTACTTTCTCTCTATGTGTTTGGTCGCCTTGTGGGTCCGTGGTTCCTTCGAGTTTGCATCGCACTGAAAGTTATCACAAGAAACTATGATACTCTTGGGCAAACCAGTACCACACCTAGATCCATGAGGTAGTTCTTGAACCATACAGCCTCCTTAGAAGCCTCCGCGGCTACATATTCGGCTTCCATGGTAGAGTCCGCAATGCATCGCCGCTTTGCACTCCGCCAGATACGGCTCCACCTCCCAAGGTAAACACATAGCCCGAGGTCGATTTTTTCTCATCACGGTCGGCTTGGAAATCGAGTCAGATAACCCAAAGGCATTAGACTATCTCGCATGGTAAACTAGCCTATAATCTCGAGTCCTTTTCGTGTACTTGAGTATATGCTTTATCGCAATCCAATGAGCTTGTCCGTGGTTAGATCGATATCTAGCTACTATGCCTACCGTGATAGCGTATATCGGGCCTCGTGCATAGCATTGCGTACATGAGACTTCCTACGGCGAAGCGTAGGGAACTTGTCTCATTTCCTCTATCTCCTTTGCGATATAGGTGATCAAGCGTTTAGATAAAGGAACGCCATGTCCGAAAGGTAGCAATCCTTTCTTGGCGGTCTCGCATACTAAAACGAGTAATCACAAGATCAATGTAAGACGCCCGAGATAAGCTCAACATTTTCTTCTTGCGATCTCGGTAAACCTTGATCCCAAGAATGTACGCTGCATCTCCCGAGTCTTTCATTTGAAACCGATCGGATAACCAACTCTTTACGCCTCGATATGACTTCACGTTGTTGCCAACTAGAAGAATGTCATCTACATAAAGTGCAAGAAATACCACATCACCGTTAACATCTAACCGATACACACAACTCTCGCTAGGCAACTGGGTAAATCCATAGACTTTACCACCTCGCCAAAGCGTAAGTTCCATGATCGGGAGGCACGCTAAGTCCATAAATGGACTTCTTAAGCTTCCATACTAGATGCTCTTCACCCTTTACCACATAACCTTCGGGTTCTTGATATAGATGTCTCTACCTTCCTCAAGGTAACCGCTTAGAAAAGCGGTTTTAACATCCATTTGCCAAACCTCTAGGTTCAGTGGGTTGCTATAGCCGTAAGAATTCGATGGACTTGAGCATTGCTATAGGCGAAAAGGTCTCATCGAAATCGATGCCCTCAACTGAGTGTACCCTTTCGCCACAAGCCCGGCTTTAAAAGCCGAAACCTCTCCATCGGAATCTCTCTCCTTTGTATATCCACTTACTACCCACGGCTTCCTTGCCATCCGGTAGAGTTGTCTTTTCATATACATCCATAGCGTTATGGACTCCATTTCTAAGTCCATAGCGGTGTGCCATGATCTTGTATCAATGTCTTGTATCGCCTCCTCAGATGTCCACGGGTCGATTATTACCTGCTCGCTTCACGACTAGATCCAAGATTATCCCACGAACATAAATCGCCGGGTTGACGAACAACCCTCCCACTACGATGAGGTTCTACAGCACTATGGCAACAATGGGTGCGAAACTTGTGGTTCTCTATCTTGCACAACTTGCTGGTAGGTACCACTTATGCGGTCGGTATCTCCAAAGGAACTCGACCCACTTCAATTTCTTGAAGTATCGGTGTCGATCCTCCCACTAGACTCGACATCTCGCACCTTTGGTCTAATCGGTGGTGGAATACGATCATCTTCTAATTCTTGAAGAATGATTTCAACTTTGATTTATGATTTTCATATAGTCCTCTTCTAAGAATCGAGCATTAGTGCTAATAATGACCTTCGATCCTTAGACTATAGAATAAACCACCTTCGCTCCTCTAGGATAGCCAATAAACAGCCTTGCATCGGATCTAGCCTCCAACTTGTCGCCTTCTTGTTCAAAGACATGTCTTTGGATCGCCCCATATCCTTATGTGGTTTAAACCGGCTTGCGCCCAAACCACAACTCGAAAGGGGTCTTTTCGATGACTTGATGGTACTAGATTCAGCAAGTATGCCGCCGCTTTCTAAGGCATACCCCGAACGAAATAGGCAACGCTGCATAACTCATCATTGATCTAACCATTTCCAAAAGAGTCCTATTTCTTCGCCCGACACACCATTTTGTTTGTGGTGTGCCCGGTGAAGTCTTGCCGGGATGTAATCCCACACTTCACTAGATAGTCCATAAACTCGTTATCGAGGTATTCGCCACCGCGATCGTAACGCATGACTTGATACTCTTACCAAGCTTCGCTCCACTTCCGCCTTGAACTCTTTGAATTTCTCAAAACATTCGGACTTGCGGTGAAGCGGTATATGTATCCGCACCTTGAGTAATCGTCAATGAAAGTGACAAAATACTGCACCCTCCATGAGCTTGTGTGGACATTGGTGCACACAGTCGAATGGACTAGCTCTAACATTTCTTTGGCTCTATAACCCTTCGCTTTGAAGGGTCCGTCGACATCTTACCTTCTATACAGATTCGCAGATCGGGAATGGAGTAACCGTGAGATTACCCAACGCCCATTCTTAGCCGGTCTTTGGATCCTATTTAGATTGATGTGACCTAATCTAAGATGCCGAGAAAAGTAATGTCATCTTCTTGAAAACTTTCTTTTTAGGGTTTGATGAAGATGCGACATAGTTATAGGTATTATGTTTTGCGTAAATAGTATAAAGTGAATTATATAACGTGCCAAAGACAGATAACTTCGTTATTTCTTATGATAGAAACACCACTATCAAAAATAATGTAATATCCATGAGTAAATAATTTGAAACAGAAACAAGGTTCCACCGAAAATCCGCACATATAAAACGCCTTTCAAAACTAAAACTGCTTTCAAAACATAAAGTAACATCTCCAACTGCAACGGCCTCGACTTTCGTCGCGTTTCCCATGGAGATCGTTATCTCGCCATCAAACAGCTCCCTTGTCCGCAGGAACCCCTGCAAGGTGTAACAAACATGATCAGTTGCGCCCGTATCTACTACCCAAGAATGGGTAGAACAAGTCGCCAAACATGTTTCCGTTACTAAAGCAAATGGCGTACCTTGAGCCTTGAGCTTGGGGCACTTAGCCTTCCAATGCCCAGTCTCACCGCACTTGAAGCACTTGCCCTTCTCCTTTGGCTTTTTCAAACCGCTGGTAGAGCCTTTTGTATTACTCCCACTCTTTTCTATAGCCTTAGCATCCCTTGAATTCCACTTTTCCTTTTCATCTTTTGATAAAGCAGTGGTTTTCTTTGAGGTGCGTGCTAAAGACTGTGCACCTTTACCCATTTTACGTTCTTCCGTTACTAGATCCTCTTGCAATGAATCTAGAGTATAACTCTTATCATAAAGGACCGTTTCTATAACGGAAGTCATCAAAAGATTTGGGCAAAGTGTTGAGGATCATATCGATTCGACTACGCCATCAATATATCCTCCAACCAACTCGAGCCTCCAAGAGATTGATCATTTGCTCTACATGGTCATGCACCGAATCACTTTCCTTCATTGAACTTGACATTATTGATTTTGTCAAATTATGACAAGCGATTCTCGTCCGACTCCTCATACGATTTCATAAGATTTAGCCATATCGTGGTCGCATCTTCCATCTCTTGATGCCGGAGTCGCAGGACTCGCACATGGTGACCAAAAGAAGGCACTTTGCCATTCTCGCTTGATTTGTCCCATTTCTCGTGCTCCTTGCGCTCCTCATCAGTAGATAAATCGTCTAGAGGCTTGGGACGGGGTGTAGTGAGTACAAATAAATTATCTTCGGTAGTAAGAACATTCTCAATGTTACGTTTCCACTCGATAAAATTTGGACCGGATAACGGATTTTGTGCGAGCATATTGATAATCGGTGTAAGAGACATATCTGAAACGATAATGTAAAAACATAAGCATACGATCGCACATAATTGTAATAATAATATTGTAACCTTTTGATAAAACAATATTAATTGAAACCTCCAATCGCCCAAGGAATCCCACATGCAAGCCACGCGTGTGATCGCCACACATGAACCCCCGACTGCACTAAAATATACCTTTAGTCGTTTAATTTCAATCCATGTCAACTTATCCTTATGACAAATGAAATTACGATTGACCTTACTACACCACATCACTATCGCAAGAAGGACTTCATGGGAAGTTGTACTCGAGGTGATGTCTAGCAATGACCACATTTTTAATAGCGAAAATGAATTCTTAGAATTGGCATACTCACTCGGACCATACCGCTTCCAATTCAAAATCTTTTGTTATCTCATTTTATATCTATTTCAAAAAGTGGAGGTCTTGACATTTTAATTTGAAAATTAATTTGTCGGTTGCTTGCTTAGTCTTTTATTTCAAAAGGTTTGTCCATGCAGATCACGTAATCCTAGCATGCTTGTTCATAGAACTCAACATGTAAAACATGCTCGCAGTAATTCTAAAATATGCTTGAAAACGCGATAAACCTAGCATGCTTACTATGCGCACTTAAATACGTGAAACACTTAAAGGTTTGTCAACGTAATTTAAACATACATAGCATGCTATCGCATAATTTAAACATCCACGGCATGCAATGAACGATAAAAATAAAATAAAACGCTCATCGTGGCTCACTCGTGGAACTCGCACTTTCGCCTAATCTATTACATAGAATAGCAAAGTATGCAATTAAACTTGAAAACGGCCTCGCGTGCGGGCACGGACGGATTCGCCAAAACCGGATTTGGGCCGATCGGTGGAACGGGCCGATCGAACTAAAACTGAATCGGGCCGAAAATCGGTTCGGGCCAAAAAATGTGTTCGGGCGGGTTTGGGTCGGTCGGCCCAAGACGGGCCGGGCAGCTGCTAGGCATGCCCCATGCGCTTCAAAGACACATTTGCCGCCCATTCTCGCGCCGCGCAGCCCCGGCGTCCGCGCACCCCATGCCGAGGAGTCACCGCCGAGGTGCCGCACACGCCACTGAGCCTCGCCGAGATGAGCCGTGCCGCCGCCGAGCGCAGCCGTGGCTTCGCGAAAACGCATGCCCCGCGCGCCCGATGCCGCCGAGCACGCCCGCTCTTTGAGGTTCCCTCGCTGCTCGCGCCGAGGCGCCGCCGAGCCGCCGAGGCCTCGCGCGTATTCGCGCGCCTCGCCGCCCGTGCTGCCGAGACGCGCTGAGGTTTCCGTGCGCTATTTGCCGAGCGCCGCCGAGGCTCCGCGTGCAAGTCGCGCGCCCGCCGTCGCCAGCATGCCGCACGCCGCCTGGCGCCGGGGCGCCAACCGCCGAGACGCTGCTCGGGCGCTGCCGGCCGCCGCCCGCACTCGACCGAGGAGCCGCCGCCTTTGCCCATGTCCGCCCGCCCGCGATCGCCCACGCGACCGCGAGGCTCGGTCGCTAGAAACCGCCCGTGGACACCCGCTCGCTTTTCCCGTCGTGTCGTCTTTCGTGCTTTCATCTTCGTTCTTCTTTTACAGATAGGATTTACAGAAAAATAAATCTAATCTAACCACGGATTTTCTCGTGGTGAAAAACAAAACCAGCCACGATGAACGACAGATCCAACAAATAATTAAGCGCACGTAATAATCAAACGTGAATTAATCCAACAGAGCCAAGATACTGATCCCAGGCTCTGATACCAATTGTAGGGATGACATATGTCTTAGCCCTCGCCCCGAGGATCTATCTTGGATATTTAATTCACCATACATTGATTATAATCCTAGCATGCGTCTATTTAATTAATTGCAACACGTAGGGGTTTTCTCATGTTTACCTTTGGATCCGTAGGGGTCGAACGGAATGAACGGATCAAGACTCGTGCTCGATCTTACATCTCGTATCCCGCTGCCCAATCTCCAACGCCGAGTGAGGACGATCTATGGAGAATGCTTGGAAAAATCACCCTTTGCTCTCTCACAAAACTCTCGAAAATTCCTCCCCAAAGACTATGGGATTCTCGAAAATATGTGTAGGATTAATGAGCATTAACCTAGACTTTATCTCTTACCTTATATTTATAATGCATTACCATAATCCCATAAGGAAAAGGATTTATGCATATCCCATAAATATAATTATATCCTTGTGGGATAAAGAGAATAAAATCTTTCCTTTGAGAGACACAAGGGGGCGCCGATTTTCTTAGAGCCAAGGGCTGGTTGGGCCAGCCCAGGGATCAAATGCAAGGAATAAAGATGGGCCTCAAATAAATTAATTATCTTATGTTCAACCTGTAACATAAATTAATTTATAAACATTTATTCATGCCACTAGAGAATAAATGCCGACTTACCCTTTATTACCGGTTGAGTCGGGCTTGCACTTAGACATTACGAATCCTCGTATTTAAGATATCGAACGTCCATTAATTATTTATAGCAATGATTGCTAAAATAATTAATATCTTTAATTCCTTAAGCAGCACCACTCAACCTTATTATTGTACTTGAGCTAACTCAACCTGCAGGGTTTAGTACAATAAACCTTTGAGCTCCTTAAGGGACGCCATCATCCTAAACGGATACGGTGACTGACATGATAACTAGCGTGACATACAAGATCGCCACCACCCAAGATGCGAGAATCTTGTGTTAGAACATATAACCCTCACCCATAACAAGTCAAAGTGATGGTCAAGAACTCATACTCACCTAATACCTTATCGAGGTTTAGATCATCGTAAGTCACCGAGATCTGGTTCTTCACAACGGTCGAGAGAAGAACACATCTCACCGTGATCCTTCAATACGCCGAGACGCATCAAAGATAGACAAGCAACCAAGTCAAGTCACTTCTTATCTATACCGCAGCCTATACCGACAACTCGCCCTCAAGTCGTCTCAAATGAAACTTTTATATCTCATTAAGCTTGACCAATCATACGCACTTCTCGTGATCTTCTACACATCGTATGATCTAACTTATATATGAGATAAGGGGACACGATATATGCAATCAAGTATTCAATTCAGCTTTTCGCTTCTTCGCACCGATGTATTCAAGATCCTTTCGTGGATCGTATCCACCTCGCCGATCGGTTCACCGAGACCGCCGAACGTAGGGGATTCTTCCGCGAAAACTCTCGATCGCATGCCGCTGAACCAAAGGTGGTTCTTGGGCTTCTTCCACGTTATTGTTCCTCCGGTTCCTTGTTCTCGCATTCGCATCGACGCTTGAAACATTAGAAACGCCGCATAGATAATCGGGTATCTTCGCACAACATATATCATCACCCATATCACATATCATCACATATACCACATATCACGCACGATCACATATAATCATGCAATCCTCGTCAACATATCATCGTTATGCATTTCACATAACATTATCATCACACATCACATATGTCATATATCATCACGGCATAGCTCATATCACATATAAGCATCAAACATAAACATCCCGTCATAGACAATAAGTAGTATCGAATATTCAAAGGTCCATGAAGGATCACAAAATACATGATCAAGGTATGTCACCAAAAGGTCGATGTGAGCAAAAGAATCGACTCGGTCCTTCACAAAGACGCCGCTGTCCATGCTTCTAGCAGACTCTACGATCACATCGACACACCGACTACCTAGATCCCTCGCCCTCCATATCCGCCCACTACTCCCCGCCGTCCAGCGGTTCCATTCTCGCTTTCTCATCCTCTTTCCTTCCTATCGTGGCTTGAATTGGCCGCCGCTTGGTAAAAGCCGCGCTCGATCGCTCGAGTGTCGTGAAAGCCGTGCTCGAGTCCTGCTCGGCGCTGCCTTTCCTCAACATGCCCGACCTCATCGGAGTCATCGGCTATCTGGATCACCGGGTCCTCTGAGTCCTCACTGTCCTCCTCATTTTCATCCGGGTCTTCCTCCTCCTCGGAGTCTCCTTCCCTGGATGCCAACCTGATGCAGTTTGGTGGCATGAAGATCCTGATCCTGTGCTTCTTCCCTGCCACTGTCGGATGGACAATCTCTCTCGCCCGGGAGGTTCCTGCCTCAAAATCGTTCCGGGTCCGTCTGAAAGTGAGGATCGTCGATGGAGGTGTAGTGACTGGTGTATCCTGATGCACTGGTGATCGTCTGAGCGATGGCTGCTCTCCCAAAGGCTCTTCGGGAACATCATCCCTATCATCAATCTGGATCGGTCCTCGAACATGCCTTGCTATCACATCCTCCTCAGATGGTATACCTCGATGATCGGTCCACTGTCTCCATACTCGAGCAGCGAACTCAGTGAAATCCAAGGTAAGGTGTCTGGTGATAGGATCCCGTCTGAACATCACGTATCCTTGCTTTCTCGCCCACGGTTGCCAACCTGTCGGCAGCCTCTCTGTCAACCGATAGTAAGCCTCATATTCTGATACTTTCCCACTGTCTCGGATCTTTCTCCAAAATCCAACAAATCTCCCCAGAAATACTCCCAACGGCTCATGGACATTCCTGGTACATTCCCTGAATTTACGGATCTGCTCATCCATCCTGTGGGATCTTAACCAACGTTGTCTGGGCCACTGAATATCCATAAACCTACATGTTAGTTTATCAACATAACAACAAATATTCACGTTTCCTTTTTCCGCCCCAGTCATCTGGGTAATCATGTTTCAAACACATGTTCATTTCAACACATATCAATATCAATATCGATATTTATCGTAATAATCACGTAAGCAAATATAGGATTCACTTACAAGCACTCGTTTATCAAAATAAACAAGATTTTCAATCAACAATACATTGCTATGTAAACACATAGACATACATCAACCATACGTGATCACATTAATCACATCATATCATATAAACGATTTTCACATCACAGCCACACAGGCCTCTTTGTTCCATCAACAATCACTTCCACATCCACATCACCATCCAACCACATCTCATCCACATCACGCTTACATCGCAGAAACTCTTACCAGTGCCAAAACACATGAAACCAAGATCACATCAAGCATCACGTAACCACATAAAGCATCAAGAATAAACACATACCTCATCCCTTTTTTAAAGGAGGCGGATCGACGGTGAGTGAGGGTAGTCAGACGATGAATGCTTTAGAAGAACAAGTTCTAAACACTCAATTTCAAGAACGCACATGATATAAAGCAAACGAATCGCTTTGATATCAAACAACATGAACACATACAAAAGCCGAAAACCGCCTCGATACCAAGTCGTCACGCCCAATTCCCGAGGAAGGCACGGATGCGGGGTGTGATTAGGGGTGGGTTAAGAAAGCGGGAAAGAAGGGGATACATATAGCATACATGATAAGAAGATGTGACCATGGAATCGGGCGATCTCCTCTATAACTAGGACATATCCTCGAAGGGAGGGGTGCACAAACAATCCACCAATGTAATAATATCGATATCATAACCTCGTAAAAACTTGATCTTGGTTTATTATAAGTAATGCAACAAAGCAAAATAGCATTACATCCCGTCAACTAGACCGGTCAACCACGTAGCATGCTCATATCGAGACTCACAATGAGAATAACATAATAAATCTTGTTCCCAATCGTAAAGCAAATAAGGGACAAGAATACATCAATATCAAAGTACGATATAACACAACATCGCTGAAGCATAGCATGAAGAACCCGCAGCCCACCCCTCGTCGCCCGTCCAAATTCTCCTCCATCCGTGAAAAGATTTGAAAAAGAGTTTGGGGTGAGTACTAGCGCACTCACCGGGTTTTATCATAAATCAAAAGAATCATGAGGTCGTGTTTAGAGCACTTACCTTAGAAGGTTTTAAACGTAAATCCACTTCTAAGTAAGCAAAATAGATTTTCATTTTCGATACCGATCCGTTATTATCATTATTCCATAATAGAACCATGAACCACGGCTCGGGCGTATCCCGCCACCCATCACATGTCATTCATTCGCCCGAACATATCCAATCGGCCCACGCCCGAACGTATCCAAAGGCTAACTCGGTGTGGACTTGAGGGTCAAATCCCGTCGTAACCATAACCACCTCATTACCATTTCGTGTGGACTTCCGGTTCATCCCTTCGTAACCATAACCACGCGTTCGGGTCTATCCCCTTGATCAATACTTAAGATGGTGATCAACCCACCGAATAGAGATCCGTACAAAACCATGATAGAACCATATCTTGGATCGAGAATGAATAATTTCACAAAAACATTTTACTGGCGTATATGTTTTATTTTGAAATATCGAGTAAATAACTCAAAATAAGCATATATAACCCAACCTAAATGTATCGAAAACGTTAACAGGGAGATATCTACGGATCCGATGACTTCACCGATCGCCCGGTAGGTACCGTAACAAGACGGAACAACTTTTGGGGTCACTTCCACAAAGCAAAGCAACATCGTGATCTAAACGACGATCGTAGCAAAATTAGGGTTTTCGACTTTACAACCCACATTTGGCACTCTCCGGTTTTCAAATCAACTCGATGCGAAGGAAATATATTCAGGCATCAAGACCTATAATAGGGTACTTTCAAAATATGCATGCATGCAAGTCGACTCAAATCTTAGCAAACAAGAAGCTTCAAAATCGATGCCTATCCTCGGATCTAGGATAAACCATCCAAAATCGATGCATGAAAATGGAAACATAAGCAATATGCATAACGATCGAACATGGAATGACAAACGACGTTGAAAATGGATAACCCGGGCATGTACTTCCTTTAGAAAACTCAAGCAACGGAAAACATCCCGATGCGTAAACGCAAAAATGTAAAACGGAATCGGTACTTTAGTAGAATGCATAGCCCGAACTCAAAACCTAAAGGACCAGAGCTGTGCAGGCCGTCGGCCACCAAATCGGCGACCATACCACGGTGGTGGCGGCGGCAATGGAATGGCAAATCGGCCGGCCTCCGCCATTTTCCCGCCGTCCTTTAGAATCCCGAGTTCTATGCTATACGATCTACTAAAAGGCGGAATCAAAACAAGAAAAGGAAAAACAAAAACGGGCTGCCCGGGGGTGGGTGGCTCGGCGGCAAGAATGGCGCCCATTGAGCCTCCCCGCCGATCCCCACTCCTCCGCTTCCGCAGCAGCACTGAGCTGCTCGGCTCTTCCATAAACACAGAGAGACGAAGAAATGAACGTTGAAAATGAAGGCCCTAGCCTCCTATTTATAGGAAAGGGGGTCACAGCAGTCGCTATGCAAGCGGCCCTTTTTCGAAAACGCAAAACCGACGCAACTTTTGCAAACGGACTCCAAATTTAGCAAACTTGGTACCCATGGACATGAAATAAAATACCGGACACAATGACTATAAACAAGATATGCTTTTAAAAGACCAATGAAAAGTCCGGTTTTTCGATAACTTCCCCGGAGTGCCAAACCTTCATGGGTGGTCGAAAACTCGTGATACTTAGTGTCTATGAATTCGTCATAAGACACTCTTCACAATGCTTGAGGTTTCATGATGGTCGATCACCAAACAAAAGTCAACCTTTGACCTTTTCTCAAAAAACGTGCCATGCAAAAATGAAGCTTAAAAGACGGGTATTACATCCTCCTCCTTAGAAAAATTTCATCCTCGAAATTTCAAACACGTGGAGAAAACAACTCAGGGTACTGAGCCCTGAACTTGTCTTCCAACTCCCACGTAGCTTCCTCCTCTCCGTGGTGATTCCACAACACCTTCACCAACGGAATCGCTTGTTCCTCAATTCCTTCACTTCGCTCCAAGATAGCCACCGCCTTTCCTCGTAACTCGATCCCGAGCAAGAACCACTGATCGTGCTTGATCACGTGTTTTGGGTCGAACACGCATTTCTCACCGAGAAACGTGAAACACGCCACGAACATCTCCGATGCTAGGCGGCAAAGCTAACCTATAGGCAACGGGGCCTATTCTCTCAAGAACTTCAAAAGGTCCAATGAACCTCGGTCGTAACTTACCTCGTTTCCCAAAACGAACGACTCCTTTCGTTGGGGAAACCTTAAGGAAAACGCGATCTCCGATCATGAACTGAAGATCCGTACGACGCTTGTCCGCATAGGACTTCGCCTCGCCCCGAGCTTCCTTGATCCTTCGCTGATCCGATCGATAACCTCGACCGCCTGCTGAACCATCTCGTCCTAACATCTTCCTCTCGCCCACTTCGCCCCAATAAAGTGGCGATCGACACTTCCTTCCGCATAACGCTCATAGGGAGCCATTCCTATGGTGGCTCGATAATCGCTGTTATAGGCAAACTCCACCAAAGCGAGATCTCTTCCCAATTTCCTCCTCTATCGGCCACGATCGCCGCAGATGTCTTCTAAAACCTCGAATCGTCCTTTCCGATCGACCGTCCGCTTGAGGATGGAATGTTGATCGAGATTCACTTGGTCCCCACGGCTTCTTGGCACTCCTCCAAAACCTCGACGTGAACCTCGGTCACGATCCGACGTAATCGACACGGCACACCATGTAACCGTATGATTTCTTTTTAACGAAAGTCGAGCAAGCTTATCTAACCCGACGTCATCCGAATCGGTAAGAAATGAGCGACTTCGTCAATCTATCGACGACAACCCATATAGCGGTGTTTCCTCTCACGACCTTGGAAAACTCACCATAAAATCCATACCGATATGATCCCATTTCCATTTGGGATTGGTAGCGGTTGCAACAATCTCGACGGACGTTGGTGTATAGCTTTCACTTGCGACAAGCCAAACAACGCTCCACAAACGCTGACTACATCCTTTTTCATCCCTTCCCACCAAAAGTTCCTCTTAAGGTCTCAGACATTTTGGTGCTTCCTGGACGAGTCAGATACGGTACCTCATGAGCTTCACCCATGATTTTATCTCTCAATTCCCTATCGAGTGGCACACATAACCTTCCTCGAATAGTAGCGCGTTGTCTCTCGCCCGTGAACCCCTTGCTATCTTCTAGCCTTGCTTTCAAACGCATCTTCTCCAGAATTGCCTCCTCGCGCACTCACGATGGCTTCTCTCGGGTCCGGCTCACCGTCAAAGTCTGCGACGAATCCTTGCACCGATTCCGCGGTGAATCACTTCAGTGAGCTTCTCGAAATCTCGAATAAGCTCTTTCTCTTGCGTAAGAAGATATCCCAACTCGCCTCGACTTGCGATCGAGGGCATCCGCTACGACATTGCTTTCCCGGGTGATAACCGATAGAGCAATCATAATCCTTCACCAACTCCAGCCATCTCCTTTGCCTCATGTTCAGCTCTTTTTGTTCAAAGAAATACTTGAGGCTCTTGTGATCCGTGAAGATTTCACACTTAACTCCATAGAGATAGTGCCTCCAAATCTTCAACGCATGAACGACTGCCGCTAACTCCAGATCGTGAGTTGGGTAGTTCAACTCGTGCGGTTTCAACTGACGAGACGCGTAAGCTATAACCTTCCCGTTCTGCATGAGAACGCAACCCAAACCAAGTTTGGATGCATCGGTGTAGACCACAAACCCATCGCTCCTTCCGACATGGCTAACACCGGGCGGTTGTTAGCTTCTTCTTTAACTCTCGAAAACTTGCTTCACAAGCTTCGACCATGAAAACTTGATTCCTTTCACGAGTGTTGCGTCATCGGCCTTGCCAACTTCGAAACCCTTCGATGAAACGCCTATAATATCCGACCAAGCCTAGAAAGCTTGAACCTCATTAGCATTAGTCGGAACCTTCCAGCCATTTATCGCTCAACCTTCACGGGTCGACTTTGATTCTTCTTGCGACACGATGTGTCCAAGGAACATCACTTCTTTGAGCCAAAACTTCGCACTTGTTATACTTGGCATACAACCTCTCGCCGTAATGTTTCCGAGCGGCACGGAGGTGTTCTCTATGCAACTCGCATTCTTGGAATAGATGAGAATATCATCGATAAAAACCAAGACGAAACTATCCAGATACTGATGGAAAACTCGATTCATCAGATCCATGAAAACTGCTGGGGCATTGGTCAAACCAAACGGCATCACGATGAACTCGTAGTGCCCATACCTCATTCTGAACGCGGTCTTCGCAACGTCCTCCTTCCTGATCTTCAGCTGATGGTAGCCTGACCTCAAATCGATCTTAGAGAAGACACTCGCTCCTTTGAGCTGGTCAAAAAGATCGTCGATCCTTGGAAGAGGATATCTATTCTTGATCGTCAGCTTATTCAGCTCTCTAGTCAATGCACATCCGCATTGACCCATCTTCTTCTTGACGAACGTAATCGGGCGCCCCCCACGGCGACACGCTTAGGTCGGATAAAACCCGATCCAACAGCTCCGCAAATCGCGCTTTCGCTTCTTGCAATTCTTTAGGTGCCATTCTCAGATGGTGCCTTTGATATCGGCGCTGCTCCGGTTCCAAATCAATAGTGAATTCCACTTGTCTATCAGCGTAAACTCGCAAGTCCTCGGAAACACGTCCGGATAGTCACACACCATCGCTCCTTCTTGCAATCGCCATACTGTTTATCGTGCCTCGTCAAACTTACCAAGAAAGTTTAACAGCCTTCCCTTCCCGATCATCCTCACCGCCTTCGATCTTTAGATCATCGCACGCAAACACCCATCCTTATCCGTGGAAACAAACTTCCACCTTCGGATCGCTCGAAAAGCAACTTCTCTCGAGACAACGATAGTTGCTATGTGCTTTTCCAACCAATCCATGCCAAAGATGACATCGAAATCTTCCATTCCGATGACATGCAAATTGACAAGGACCTTCGCTCACGATTTCTACCTCCCGGTTCGGCAAATCTTTTCGCTTTTAGCACTTCCACGATGGGATGCTAATTTCCGGTACTATGTGATTTCTTGGGTACCAAACCCAACCTCTCACACGCGATTCTCGAAACGAAAGAATGTGAGGCTCTCAGATCAAACAAAGCGAAACGGGTATATCACCATATGGATTATACCGCAAGATTTCCGGAGCTTGAGCTGCTCGCTTCGATTCAAGGCGTACACCTTTGCTTGCTGCGGTGGCCTTTGGTTTGTGGCCTAGGGTGACCTCCTGCCTCCGTTGTTTGTCCTCGTGAGCTCGATTACGCCTCTGAGCTGGATGTCGCTTCATCAAGGCCGCACCGCTGCCCTCCTAACGGACAATCTCGAGCGTAATGTCCAGACTTCTTACAACGATAGCACTCGGTGCTACCTTGCACGCACTCACCGAATGATTCCTTTGGCATTTCGCACCAAGGTTTTTCCACCGCATGGGTTGGAAATTCTTCCCAAGGTCGCTTTTCTCTTGAATGCCTTGATTCCTTTGAATCATCGACCGCCTGGTTCCTCGAACACCGATTGCCTTTCCTCGATCTTCCCATTTCCTCTTACCTCTTCCTCCGTCACCGGTTGTCCGGGTGGCATCGTTTTCCCGGCAACATTGACTCAATGTTTAATGCCCGGTTCATGATCGCGATACGCCGATCTCCCCGATCGACGAGCGAAATTCGATCTCGGTCTGAGTCCTCTCTCGAACTCGCTCGCCGGTAGCCTCGCGCCGACTGTGCACGTAGCATAACGTGATGTATTTATTGAACGAGCGATCGTACTCGGTGATCGCCCTTCTCCTCGACGAAGATTCCGTAACTCGTTTTTCTCTCGCACAGAAACGCCAGCACGCATTTTCCATGAGTTCTTCCTCGAAATCTTCCCACGATACCTTGCCCACCGTCCCGGTGTTAGAGTCCTTCTCACGGATTCCCACCGTAAATCACCTCATCGGTTAGTCGAAGATCGCGCAATTCAGCTTTTTTCGCTTCTTCGCACCGATGTAATCAAGATCCTTTCGTGGATCGTATCCACCTCGGCCGATCGATTCACCGAGACCGCCTAACGTAGGGGATTCTCGCCGCGAAAACTCTCGATCGTATGTCAACCAAAGGTGGTTCTCGGGCTTCTTCCACGCTATCGTTCCTCCGTTCCTTGTTCTCGGCATTCGCATCGACGCTTGAAACATTAGAAACGCTGCATAGATAACCGGGTATCTTCGCACAACATATATCATCACCCATATCACATATCATCACATATACCATATATCACGCACGATCACATATAATCATGCAATCCTCGTTAACATATCATCGTTATGCATTTCACATAACATTATCATCACACATCACATAGGTCATATATCATCACGGCATAGCTCATATCACATATAAGCATCAAAACATAAACATCCCGTCATGTATGACGGCGTTAGTATCAAGAATATTCAAAGGTCCATGAAGGATCACAAAATACAAGATCAAGGTATGTCACCAAAATGGTCGACGTGAGCAAAAGAATCGACCGGTCCATCGTCAAAGACGCCGCTCATCCATGCTTCTAGCACTGCGATCGCCATCAGACACACCGACTACCTAGATCCTCGCCCTCCATATCCGTCCACTACTCCCCGCCGTCCCGCGGTTCCATTCTCGCTTTCCTCATCCTCTCTTCCTTCCTATCGTGGCTCAATTGGCCGCCGCTTGCTAAAAGCGCGCCTCGATCGCTCGAGTGTCGTGAAAGCGTGCTCGAGTCCTCGCTCGCGCCGCTTGCTTCCTCAACATGCCCGACCATCGTAGTCATCGGCTATCCGGATCACCGGGTCCTCCGAGTCCTCACCGTCCTCCTCATTTTCATCCGGTCCTCCTCCTGAGTCTCCTTCCCTGGATGCCAACCTGATGCAGTTTGGTGGCATGAAGATCCTGATCCAGGGCTTCTTCCCTGCCACTGTCGGATGGACAATCTCTCTCGCCCGGGAGGTTCATGCCTCAAAATCATTCCGGGTCCATCTGAAAGTGAGGATCGTCGATGGAGGTGTAGTGACCGTGTATCCCGATGCATCGGTGATCGTCGAGCGATGGTCGCTCTCCCAAAGGCTCTTCGGAACATCATCCCTATCATCAACTGGATCGGTCCTCGAACATGCCTTGCTATCACATCCTCCTCGATGGTATACTCGATGATCGGTCCACGCTCCATACTCGAGCAGCGAACTCAGTGAAATCCAAGGTAAGGTGTCCGTGATAGGATCCCGTCTGAACATCACGTATCCTTGCTTTCTCGCCCACGGTTGCCAACCTGTCGGCAGCCTCTCTGTCAACCGATAGTAAGCCTCATATTCTGATACTTTCCCACTGTCTCGGATCTTTCTCCAAAATCCAACAAATCTCCCCAGAAATACTCCCAACGGCTCATGGACATTCCTGGTACATTCCACGAATTTACTTGATCGCTTTCATCCATCCTGTGGGATCTTAACCAACGTTGTCTGGGCCACTGAATATCCATAAACCTACATGTTAGTTTATCAACATAACAACAAATATTCACGTTTCCTTTTTCCGCCCCAGTCATCTGGGTAATCATGTTTCAAACACATGTTCATTTCAACACATATCAATATCAATATCGATATTTATCGTAATAATCACGTAAGCAAATACAGGATTCACTTACAAGCACTCGTTTATCAAAATAAACAAGATTTTCAATCAACAATACATTGCTATGTAAACACATAGACTTACATCAACCATACGTGATCACATTAATCACATCATATCATATAAACGATTTTCACATCACAGCCACACATGCCTCTTTGTTCCATCAACAATCACTTCCACATCCACATCACCATCCAACCACATCTCATCCACATCACGTTTACATCGCGTAAACTCTTACCAGGCCAAAACACATGAAACCAAGATCACATCAAGCATCACGTAACCACATAAAGCATCAGCAAATAAACACATACCTCATTCCCTTTTTTTAAAGGAGGCGGACTGACGGTGAGCTGAGGGTAGTAGTACCTGATGAACAATTTAGAAGAACAAGTTCTAAACACTCAATTTCAAGAACGCACATGATATAAAGGCAAACGAATCGCTTTGATATCAAACAACATGACACATACCCAAAGCCGAGCGCCTCGATATTAAGTCATCACGCCCAATTCCCGGGGAAGGCACGGATGCCGGGGTGTGATTAGGGGTGGGGGTTAAGCGGGGAAGAAGGGGATACATATAACATACATGATAAGAAGATGTGACCATGGAATCGGGCAAAGATCTCCTCTATAACTAGGACATATCCTCGAAGGGAGGGTGCACAAACAATCCACCAATGTAATAATATCGATATCATAACGTCGGAAAACATGATCTTGGTTTATTATAAGTAATGCAAGAAAGCAAAATAGCATTACATCCCGTCAACTAGACCGTCAACCACGTAGCATGCTCATATCGAGACTCACAGAGAATAACATAATAAATCTTGTTCCCAATCGAAAAGCAAATAAGGGACAAGAATACATCAATATCAAAGCACGATATAACACAACATTGCGGAAGCATAGCATGAAGAACCCGCAGCTCCACCCTCAAAGACGCCTCGTCCAAATTCTCCTCCATCCGTGAAAAGATTTGAAAAGAGTTTGGGGTGAGTACTAGCGCACTCACCGGGTTTTATCATAAATCAAAAGAATCATGAGGTCGTGTTTAGAGCACTTACCTTAGAAGGTTTTAAAACGAAATCCACTTCTAAGTAAGCAAAATAGATTTTTCATTTTCGATACCGATCCGTTATTATCATACTCCCATCATAGAACCATGAACCACGGCTCGGGCGTATCCCGCCACCCGTCACATGTCATTCATTCGCCCTAACATATCCAATCGCCCACGCCCGAACGTATCCAAATGGCTAACTCGGTGTGGACTTGAGGGTAAAACTCGTCGTAACCATAACCACCTCATTACCATTTCGTGTGGACTTCCGGGTCTATCCCCTTCGTAACCATAACCACGTGTTCGGGGTCTATCCCCTTATGATCAATACTCAAGATGGTGATCAACCCACGAATAGAGATCCGTGCACAACCATGATAGAACCATATCTTGGATCGAGAACGAGAATAATTTCACAAAAACATTTTACGGCGTACGTGTTTTATTTTGAAATATCGAGTAAATAACTCAAAATAAGCATATATAACCCAACCCGAATGATTTAAAACGTTAACCGGAGATATCTACGGATCCGATGACTTCACCGATCGCCTTTGGTAGGTACCGTAACAAGACGGAACAACTTTTGGGGTCACTTCCCACAAAGCAAAGCAACATCGTGATCCAAACGATGATCGTAGCAAAATTAGGGTTTTCGACTTTCAACCCACATTTGCACTCTCCGGTTTTTCAAATCAACTCGATGCGTAAGAAAATATATTCGGGCATCAAGACCTATAATAGGGTACTTTCAAAATATGCATGCATGCAAGTTGACTCAAATCTTAGCAACAAGAAGCTTCAAAATCGATGCTATCCTCGGATCTGGATAAACCATCCAAAATCGATGCATGAAAATGGAAACATAAGCAATATGCATAACGATCGAACATGGAATGACAAACGACGTTGAAAATGGATAACCCGGCATGTACTTCCTTTAGAAAACTCAAGCAACGGAAAACATCCCGACATGCGTAAACGCGAAAAAGCGAAACTAATCGGTACTTTAGTAGAATGCATAGCCCGAACTCAAAACCAAAAGGACCCGTAGCAAAGGTGGCCGTCGGCCACAAATCGGCGACCAACACCACGGTGGTGGCGGCCTTGGCGGCGGCGGCAATGGCCGTCGGCCGGCCTCGGTCGTTTTCCGCCTCGTCCTTTAGAATCCCGAGTTCTATGCTATACGATCTACTAAAAGGCGGAATCAAAAAAGAAAAGGACAAAACAGAAAAACGGGTTGCCGGGTGGGTGGTTGATCGGCGGTGGTAGCTCGGCGGCCGCAAGAATGGCGCCGCCACCGAGCCTCCCGGCCGATCCCCACTTCTCCGGCTCTTCAGCAGCACTGAGCTGCTCGGCTCTTCCGTAAACACGAGAGACGAAAGAAATGAACGTTGAAAATGAAGGCCCTAGCCTCCTATTTATAGGAAAAACCGGTGGGCTGCGCAGCTGCTTGCGCAAGCGGCCCTTTTTCGAAAACGCAAAAACCGACGCAACTTTTACAAACGGACTCCAAATTTAGCAAACTTGGTACCCATGGACACGAAATAAAATACCGGACACAATGACTATAAACAAGATATGCTTTTAAAAGACCAATGAAAAGTCCGGTTTTTTGATAACTTCCCCGGAGTGCCAAACCTTCATGGGTGGTCGAAAACCTGCATACTTAGTGTCTATGAATTCGTCATAAGACACTCTTCACAACGTTTGAGGTTTCGTGATGGTCGCATCACCAAAACAAAAGGTCAACCTTTTGACCTTTTCTCGAAAAACATGCCATGCAAAACAGAAGCTTAAAAAGACGGGGTATTACAATTTTAAAAATTAAAAGTTGAGTTTCTTGCTTAGTCTTTTTATTTCAAAAGGTTTGTTCATGCAGATCACGTAATCATAAACATTCTCTTCTAGAACTCAACATATAAAACATGTTCCCAAAATTCTAAATTATGCTTTTAAAACGTAATAAACCTAGCATGCTTGCTAAATGCAGTTAATCACGTAAACATATATCTCATGCTTCCACATAATTAAACATACATAACATGCTACTGTATAATTTAAACATCCACTACATTCTTTGAACAATAAAAATAAAATAAAATTCATTCTTTATGGCCCCTTCATGGATCCTGTACATCTCTGTCAAATTTATTACATGAATTTGAAAAGTACAGATCTTCGTTTTGTCTTTAAAATGGGCATCGCTTACTCGGACATTGATCGAACTCGTCAAAACAGGATTTGGGCCAAAATTTGGATCTGGGTCAGAACAGTGATTTGGATCAGAAAACGGGTATGGTTGAAAAAATAGATCCGGGACAAACATGATCTGGGTCAGAAAAAATGGGTTGAGTTGAACCCGACGTAGCTGAGCCCCGCGCGCAATGGGCGGGAGCCCTAGCACGTGCACAGCACCGCCGTTACATCGGGCCTACCCATACTCGTTGCACGACAATTGCGTGCATTATGCATCGGGCGACCGCTGCTGCTTCTACCCCTCCCAACTGCGTGCAGCGAACGCCTGCGCATTGGGCCTACATGTCCGCTTTGCGCGATGGGCACCTAGGCGCTAAGCGTTGTTGATGTCACTGCTAGAGATTGCTTGCGTGGGCGTTTTGTACGACGGGTCATGCAGCGCCCGCATGCGTCGTGCACGCTGCCCGTCCCCCATTTATGCGCCTGCGTCCATGCCTCGGCGTGGGACGGGACTCCATCGTCTCGTTCTTTATCTTTGTTCTTTGTTTTTACATATATAATTTATAGAAAAAAAATCATAATCTAACCACAGATTTTCTCATGATGAAAACAATTCCAACGAAAAATAAAATTAATAGAGCCACGATGAACGACAGATATACAATTAATTATAGCGTACGAATAATCAAACGTGAATTGATCCATCAGAGCCAAGATACTTATCCCAGTCTCTATTACCAATTGATGGGAAATATGATTTTCCTTTACTCCTAAGGATCTATCTTGGATGTTTAATTCACCATACATTGATTATATTCCTAGCATGCTCCTATATAATTAATTGCAATGTTGGATTTGTATACTGGAAGCAGATTGGTTGAGCTTGTATACAATGATTCATGTCACCACTATTACAATCTCATATCTGAATTATTTACTTGATTGCAAATGCATGTCCCTTTATCTCATATATAAGTTAGATCATATAGTGTAGAAGATCACAAAAGTCTGTATGATTGATTAAGCTTAATGAGATATAAAAAGGACCGCAGCTGAGATAACTTGAGAACGAGTTGTCGGTATAGGCTGCAGTGCACATAAGAAGTGACTTGACTTGGTTGCTTGTCTATATTGTTACGTCTCTGATTTATTGATGGATCACAGTGAGATGAGTTCTTCTATCTAACCGTCGTGTAGAACCTAGATCTCGGTGACTTTACGTTGATATAAACCTTGATAAGGTTTTAGGTGAGTATGAGTTGCTCATGACATGTAATATCCCGCAGTTTTAATACCTAATTACGATAATTAAAATCATAATTTAGAGATTAATCACGATTATTAAAATCCTAATTAGTCAATGCTCGATTTTGACTAAGCAATAATTTGATGATTTCAGTGTGATATTCACTGACACTTAGCGAATTAAGGAATATAGTTTCTGATATTCCTTCGAACGTATTGTTCTAACGTCGGTTAAATTCGACAGATGAGTTTTATAGTATTTTTAAGCATTTATGCTTAAAAATTCGAATTCCTTATCATTATGGGAATAAATAAAGTTGTTACAACTTTATTTTGAACATTTTAGAGATGATTCACCTATGAAAATTTAGAGACGTTTTAAACGTCTACGTTTTGATATAATGCGATAACTTAGCCAAACGATCATGGAATTATAAAATTCAAATTCCTATGATTATTTTATGATATAAGAACATTATTTACCATCAAAAAAATGCTAGATAATTATGGAATTAAATGTACCAAATACTTAGGGTTCGAAAACCCTAATTTATAAAATTAGGGTTTTGAAGTCTAAAATTGTTATAAATAATTTTTCTATGATTAAATTCATCATCTATGATTATAATGTATCTCATAACTATGTGTTAGCTATTTATTACATGAAAATAAAATGAGTATCTTGTATAACCCTAATTCTCAAAAATTAGGACATATATGTATTAATTAATTTTTAATTGCTATCCAATTAAGGTTATATGATAATTATTATATTAATATGATAATTTTATGGATAATATGAGTTGTATTACAAGTTGCACAAGTTGGAGGATATCTACATGAAAAGTGGCGAAAACTTGGAAGGTTTAGGTGTGTGATTTTATGTGATATTTTCATCCTTTAATTAATGAATGGTATGAGTTGTACCTTACCACATTATTAGGTGTAAATTAATAGTAGTATACAAATTGAACAAGTAATCTTGGGAGACTTCTAGAGGGGGACCGAAAATATCATCCTTTTTGTGATTAAAATTTGTTTTATGCTATGTTTTGAATTGTGTGAAGATAAGATAAGATATTATCATGTATTAGGTGTAAGATAGAGTTAGAATCAAATTTGAACAAGTAACCTATGTGGAATCATGTGAGGGGCCGAAAATCCTCCCATATGTCACACTATGTGATAAACTTTATACTATGTGATAAGATAAGATAAGATAAGATAAGATAAGATAAGATAAGATAAGATAAGATAAAGTTTTGTTCTTTTGTGCAAGTGGTGTAGAGATATTTTTTTAATGTAATAATTACTACACAAGTTGATCAACTCTATAAATACCACATGAAGCTCTTCATTCTCATTCACAAATCCTAAAGCAACCGAAAATAGTGAGGAAGAATTGAGAGAGAGCTCATCTATTCCAATCCTAATCCTATAGCAAATAAACCTCCGCCGATTAAATCGACTCCGATTAAGAGGTTAGAAATCTTACAAGCTTCGTATATATGCTAGAATTTTCGATTTTCATCCGTTAGAATTTATGTTATAAGCTCTGTTCATACGTAGTGATTTTCAAAAAGTTTACAACTTATGCTAAGATGTTTAGATATTATGCTTATATGATGTTATTAAGCATGTATTATAATTATATCACAAAATTAAGCATGCTACTAAATTCTATATGAGGACCGAAAACTTAAAAGTATGATATGTTGATGATTATGACTTTTAATTGTTGATTTGAGCATGGAATCATGATCTAGGGTATTAATTATGCTTATATGATTTTATGTAGAATTTTTGGAAAACTTTAGTACCTATGTCTATGAATTTCGAAAATTAAAGAACATGATATTAGGTTATGATATAATCCATGTTTGAGTGTTATCATAACATATTGAAAGTGTAGAATCATAATATAGTGTTGTATGAATTTATTGGATTTGTTAAAAATTTATTGGACCTAAGTCCAAATTTTCAAAAGTGACTTAGGAAGGTTTAATTCAATAGTTTGCAATAAATAAAAATTATGTTATAGTAAGGATGCTTATAGATGAGTATGTGTTATGTGATTTTATTGGAATTTTTGGAAATTGTTTGCTTAGTTTAATTAGGGTTTTCGAAAACTATGGGTTATGTGTATTAATGTTATAAATTTATTTTATAAGATATAATTGCATAATATGATCCAAAATGATGTTTTAGACATATTATGATTTTATGGGAATTTTTAGAACAAGAATTGCACATAAAATAATAGAATTACATAAAAGGAATTAAAAAGTCAAAATGTTGACTTTAGTCAAAATTGTTGACTAAATGTTGACCAAGTCAAAATTGTTGACCAAAAACGTTGACCAAGGTCAAATCGCACGAAATCGATGTCTGCGATCTATGTGACGTAGTACGTTTAGTAACAATGTGACTTACGTTACGTAAGTACATTAAAACGTACATTATGTGCTAAAGAAATGGAATATCTCTTATATGAGAAACGATTTCATAATCGACATCATTTTGATTAGGAAACGTCAAAATAAGTCCGACGTTAGCCTTATTTGATTCATAGGGCATTAGACGATGTTCGTCTCTATCGAAACGTGACCGATGTACTAAAATAGTTCTTACGTTAAGGTGGGATGTGGACTTGAGCATTGACGTTAGAAAGGAACTTTATTGAAAAGCTACGTACCAGGTGGGCTTTACTCGAAAACCCTTTTATTTACGATGCTTTCTTTGAAATGAAAAGTATTTATTTACAACGCTTTCAGTTGAGAAATGATATGATTACCTGCCCAAAGTGTTTATGTTTTATGTATGGATCCTATCATGTTGTTGGGCAAGCCAACTATGAAAGTATATGAGCTGTTGGTTCGCCAACTGACTTCAGTCGCTGGGTCGCTCCCCGACTGATGAGAAAATCGATATCGGACCCTATGTCGATCACGAATTCACAGCTAGGGTTACGTGCACGAGTAAGGTATTTGTGTGCGAAAAGGACAATTCTCGGCGGTCATCATCGCGCGTTGAAGGTGGCCACCTTCTTCGGTGCGAGATGAGTTTATGTGATGATAATGTTTATATGAGATATGTGAATGATATGGATCATACAAAGACAAAATGCTCGGCCGAGCGATGTTTTGAGAAATGAGAAAATGTTTTAGTAAGCACAAGGCATTTTCAATTAAAACCCTTGTGTCTTACTTATGGGGCAGTGTAATTTAAAGAAAATATTTTTGGCAATAAGTCCACTGGGTGCATTATTTGTACTCAGCCCTGCATGTTTGTTTTTAAATGTGCAGGTTGAGCTGATGGAAGGGATGGAGCAGTGTTGATCAGTCGGGTCTTTTGTCGCTGATAGTTAAACCTTGGGTACACATCGTCATATGTGTATTCCACATGTTTTCCGCTGCTAGATTATGATGTCTTATGTATGTTATGTTTTGTCAAACCTCAAACACTTGAAGCTCTATAAATATTCTCAATATATGTCACACCATTCAGTGTTCCATGTTATTATTCATTACTTAATCCCGTTTCAATTAACAGTCCCTGCTAATCCGTACCTTGGGTGGCGGGCTATTACATGACATCACTTTGACTTGTTAAGAGTGAGGTTTACAAGAGATAACCCAATATTCTCCGTATCTTGGGTGGTGACAGTGCTTTTATGTCATGCTAGTTACCTGTATCGAGTCACCGTATCCGTTTAGGATGATGTCGTCCCCTTAAGGAGCTCAAAAGGTTTATTGTACTAAACCCTGCAGGTTGAGTTATCTCAATTACAATAATAAGGTTGAGTGATACTACTTAAGGAATTAAAGAGATTAATTTTTTAAGCAGTCGAACGCTATAAATAATTAATGGACGTGCGATATCTTAAATATGGGGATTCGTGAAGTCTAAGTGCAAGCCCAACTCAACTTCGGTAATAAAGGGTAAGTCAGCATTTTTTCTCTAGTGGCATGAATGAATGTTTATGAATTAATTTATGTTCTACGCTGAACATAAGATATTTAATTCATTTGAGGCCCATCTTTATTCCTTGCATTTGATCCCTAGGCTAGCCCATCAAGGCGTGGACTGTTGGAGATTTTCGCCCCTCACTAGTAGAGTCCCACTGGGACTCTGTTCTTATTCTCCTATATCTAGATAGATTATATATGATATCATTAGATATCAAATGATATTATTCTTGATATGGTGTATGTTTAAAGATAAGATTGTATTTAGATATGCAGAGATCCTATCCTATTAGGATTCTAGGGTTGCATTATAAATACAAGGTGAGAGAAAATCAGTGTAATCTAAGCATTGTGATTTTCAAAAATTACAATTGAGGAAGAAGGCGAATTTTTGCAGTACTCTCCACAGATTGCTCTCACTCAGCATTGGAGTTTTGGCAAATGGGATACAATCTAGAAGATCAAAGCACGAGTTTTGTTCCTTTTATCCGATAAATTCGCAGGTAAACGCGAGAAAACACCAACGTGTTACATTTAATTATATAGTTGCATGCTAGATATATAATCAATGTATGGTGAATTAAACATCCAAGATAGATCCTCGAGAGAAGGTTAAAATAAAATTTCCCTACAATTGGTATCAGAGCCCGTGATCAGTATCTTGGCTATGTTGGATTAATTCACGTTTGATTATTACGTGCGTAATTAATTAATTATGGATTTGTCGTTCATCGTGGCTCGAATGTTTTGGCTTTTTGTCGGATTTCTTTTTTCACCACGAGAAAATCTATGGTTAGATTATGATTTATTTATTGTAAATCAAATCTGTAAAAATGAAGAACACGAAGAATGAGACGAGACGATGAAGTCCCGTCGCACGGTGCGATGGGAGGCACACTAGCAGCACGTCGCGCGACAAGGCGCACAATCGTGTCGGACGTGCGGATGAGCAGTGACATCGGCAGTCGAGCGTGTAGGGCACACGATTCTCACGGAGATGCCTCGGGATGCCTCAGAAGTTTTTCGGGATACATCGACGGGTCCAGGAGACAGCGTGTGACCTCGGTGCATGGGTGCCCATCGCGTGAAGTGCACGGGCAGGCCTAGTGTACGAGTCGTGCAAATTTCTCGGCGTGGATATGTCTCGACAGCATGTGGAGACGGGCAGCAGGCTTCGGCAGTCTCCGTGTGATCTCTTAATTCCTGCCAACATAAATGAGAGTAAAACAACCAAGTATATATATCGTATCCACAGGGACTGCAACTCGAAAACACAGCAAATAATTAACACAGAATATTTATTATTATTCAGGCAACAGTGTTTAGAGAGATGATTATAAAACTAAACTCAAAATAAATAAGGAATAAACTTAGGAATGAAAGACTGGCCCTAGGGATGTACTATACCTAACCAGATTCACACAATTAATCTATTAATATGTTTACAAATTTTAATCCACATTCATATGAAGGATCACTAATGTAACTACAGTCTTCCGCTAAGACAGCCTATAGTAGTAGGTTAGCCTAAACTCTATCTCCGTCGGATCTCAAGAGAAGTAATCTAATTACCGAAAGCACACAAAGAATAACCTCCTACAGTTCACCTATCTCGGTCAGGTCTCAAGGTAAAATCTGTATTATGTATTCAAGATATCAATTATGCAATTAATTCCGCCAGGACATCAATCACATAACTAGCATACATTAATATTGATCAGGTACCAACACATGAGAATTAAAGCCAAGAATCATAAATCATGAATAGGACGGCAAAACAGTATCAACAGATAAATCATACGAATCTAGTCAGGCATACAAACCCTAGGATCAATACAGAATTTAGCTACTCATAATTAAAATACTAAAGCAAGAATTAAATAAATTGTCACAGCCCGATTCGGCTACTACCTTATCGAACCGCGACTTGGGGTTTGGGTTAAGTAAATAGAAAAGAATGGGGTTTTCAACTCATTTCATCTTGCTAAGAAACAAAGGTGTTTGCAAAGTAGAGCGAGGTTATATATATATATAATGTTGATGCGAAGGTTCAAACAACAACTTTTACTATGAGTACAAAGTTCATTCAAACACTTAACATAGTAACAAAATCTCGAGGAGCTTCAAGAGTTTGGCGGTGGAATAAGCGTGTGAGACATGCATATGAAGATCGTTCTCAAGGTGAACCAAAAGATGTTTCATACTATGTTGATAAAGATCTCCGCTCAACTCCGCCTGTTCCATCACCGCTCAACTGCACATTTAAAAACAAACATGCGGTGAGTACAAAGATGCACTCGATGACACATGCCGAAAACATTTTACTTTACAAAATATTGTCATCGCCACTATCACGATGAAGACACAAGGGTTTTATTTGAAAAGGCGCTCTTTTACTAAAACATTTTCATCATTTTCTCAAAACATCGCTATGCAAGCATTTTCTTTCAACGTATATTCCAAGTCGGCTATGGATAATGCGCCTGGAGGGAGGCCTCCCTTCACCCGGATGCACGACAAATGAGCGACCCAGCGACTCAGATGTCTAAACAAATGAGCGACCCAGCGATCTCAAATGCTTAATGTGTACACAATCCTAACTAGCATCTCACCAGTAGGACCCGAATTCGTAACTTCCTGTTGCCCCAGGCAACCCGAATGGACATATACAAAACATAAAACATTTTTTCGCGAGATAATATCGTATTTAAAACCTTTGCGAAAGCGATAAAGTAATCACAAGAAACTTTTCCATAAAACATTTTCCAAAAAGCTCGTATTTGGTTTTGATAAGAAAGCCTACCTCGAGAACTTATAGTTCTTACGTCACTAGTTCACTTTCCGTTTTCTTTCTCCTTCGAGCAGGACCCCTTTTCAATCGTGAGAAACGAGGTTTAGCATATCACTTATGCTTTTCGAGAATCGTTGATTTGTACCATGTACTTACTAACATCAACTTTCTTAATATCGAAGAATCCTTCTATCACACTTATCAACTATATCACGTTGATTTATCTCGTTAACGTACTAACGTATTTTCTTAATACAATTTTTCAACATAACCATACTAAACTTCTTTTAGAAATCTTTAATTTCATAATAACTATAAACATACTTTTGGATCCAAATATGTGATTTCATGTGATAAAATAAAGTTGAACTCAACTTTTCTTTTCTTAAATTTTCGGTCCATTTAATAATATTTCCAAAACTTATCTAATAATTCCTATAAATTCACATATCATTCCATATTAACATATGGTCCATAATATCACATAACATGAGTCATAGAAAATTTAACATCATATCCCTTCATATCATGGTTTTCGAAAATTTTCATATAATTAACTAAACATTTTCAAAAATTCTAATTAATTTACATAACATATTATTATCATCTTATGTACATAATATGTTATAATATTCATCATAAACAACTTGTACATCAATATTCCATGCTCTATGATTTTCAAATTATTAGGCATCATATTCCATATTTTCCAAAAATTATTATTTAATTCATACATACTTGAATATTACCAACTATTATTATTTCATGCTCAAAACAACAATAAAAATTCATTTCAATCAACATATGATACTACATAATTTTTGGTCATATCATAGAAATTATATAACATGCTTAACTTTGTACTAAGATCATAATACATGCTTCTAAACATCATATAAGCATATTTGATTAATAACTTGAACATATAGCAAAATTTACACATATGTCACATAATTATTGAAAGCATGTATCATAACATATTACATATGAATTTCTAGTATTTTTGGCATGTATAATAAAGCTTGTATAATTTCTAACCTTTTAGTCGGTTTTGATCGACGTCGGCGACGATTTTCTACCTAAGATTGAAGAAAGCTTTGGAGGATGCTTTCTTATTTTTTTCTCTCTATTTTTCTCTCTATTTCTTTGTTATTTTCGTTCATATGGTATGGGAGGGGTGTGCCTCTATTTATAGAGATTATAAAGTAGCTTTAATCATTATTTTATGAAAATATCTTAGCATAAGTCAAAAATATACAACTATCATTTTATCTCCTTAATTTTCGGTCCATCCTACTTGCATATGAGATAAATATTTATCTTATCCTATAGTTTATTTAATTAATTTATAACATTATCAAGATCAAGTGTCATTATCAAAGAGTTTCAAAATTATTTCTAACCTATTTTAAGTCAACAATTTCGCCTATATGCTTCCAAATTAATTCATCCACTTGTAACATTAATTAATGCACCTTATCTTATCACTAAAAATATCCTTGCATTATAATTAAATAATTTAATATCATAAGATATGAAATATATCCTATTTTCACACTTATAATTCAAAATTTTCGGTACTTATTAAAATAATGTGCCAAATATTTTATTTTTCTCCAATTAATAAATATATGGCATAATAATAATCTTAGATGATAAAATAAATCATAGGAAAATTAATTAGAATTATTTCTATGTACTATAGTAAAGTTATCGGCAAATAATTCTAAATTATGAATAAATTATCAAACTATTATTCTTTTCATAACTAATATTATTTTAATGAGTAATTACATAAATATAATGATATTATATCATTATATAAATTTTTGGAACAATTCTAAGCATTTTCCCTAATTTTTCGAAAATTAGGGTTTCTTAGGAACTAATTTTTATAAAATTCCATTCTTGTCATATTTTAATAAATTTCGAAATTTTTATAAATTCTAGGAGATAATATTGATCTAGAATCATGATATTTATCAAGTATATAATTTAAATAAATTATTTAATACATTTATCACATAATATTGTGATTTTCGAAAATTACACATAAAATAATACACTAATTTCGAAATTTATGCAAGCTAATATTTAAAATATTATCTCCTATGATATTTATCATATTTCTACACATTTCTAAGAGATAAACATTATCTCTTAATTAATCATGACCTTATCTTATCTTTTATGAAAATATCATAGCAATCTTATCTTAAAAATATCATTTTCCAACCTTTTCACATCCACCTCATGCTTGGGTGTTCAAGATAATTGTCTTATCATATATTATAAGATAAACATGACAACTCATCACATAGAATCAAGTGATCACATATTAAATCACAAATTAATCACTTATTCACCATATTTTCGAAAATAACAAATAAATAAGGAAAAATATTTCTTTTTCTTCTTTAGTGTAAATAATATCCCAAATATACTTAAAAACATATTTAAAATTTATTTTGTTCAAATTTTTTAAGAGAAATTTCGATTTATTCAAAATCGACAATTACCGACGTTC
The DNA here is from genome assembly GCA_036937905.1 of Salvia rosmarinus. Taxonomy (NCBI): domain Eukaryota; kingdom Viridiplantae; phylum Streptophyta; class Magnoliopsida; order Lamiales; family Lamiaceae; genus Salvia; species Salvia rosmarinus. The sequence continues at coordinate 40,076,803 of CM072813.1, forward strand.
ACTTTCATTCTCGTTTCTATCGTACTGTTCCTTATTTATTTTTGAAATTTTTAAGCCCAGAAATTTGGGGTATTACATAAATAAAACATAAACTAAATTGAATAAATAAAATCGTAGGATTCCACGATGAACAATGTAACAACTCAAATCCGTAAATAAATCTAAACTCTCGAATAAAACTAAAATATGAAACTGGAATGATAAAAGAATCTAAAAAACTAAACTAAAAGTATTATGTTCTACGTAAAAGCTAAGATATAAAAATGTGTTATGTAAAGTCTCCGGTCTAAGGTACGACGTCTGTTCTGACTGCATGAATATATGAACCCTAGGATGCATTGGCTCGCGAGACAGGCTCGCGAGCAAGTGTCGCGATAGAATGTCATGAGTCAACACTTCTGCAGCGCATCCGTTTCTCCTCACGAGCTTTGCTCGCGAAGGAAAGTCACGATGTATTCATTTGCTGATTTCGCATTTACTCGCGAGCTTTGCTCGCGAGTTCTCTTCGCTCGCCTATGTCGCGATCTATCTTGGCCCAATAGTCCCTTTATCTCGTGATCCACCTTTTTGACATCTAAACCTGTGCAAAAACGACACGAAATACACACGGCATAATATCTTTCAAGGTAAACATAAATATATCAAATGACAGCTCAAATGATCACTTATCAATTATAAACTAAACAAATGTGGCCTCATAATAATCATAAGTACAAGTCTTCTCAAACTTGAATCCTCACGACATATATATATATATATATATATATATATATATATAAACTCTCAAACACTCAAGTGTATCAAGGAGGTTGTGTATACTCTCAATGTTTAAAAACACACGGAATCTACCATAAGTTTGCAAATCGTCTAATTCTCCATTACTTAAATATGTGCTCAAGAACTCAGATCAAAAAGGTCTTATAAAATGTTATAATGTAGGCTCTTTGGTAAGATAGGATATATTTAGGCTAAGTGATTCATAATCCCATAATGAAAAACACAATAAGTATCACAAGACACAAATCTCAAACTTTCATAATTCATTTCAATTCTCCATACCAAGAAGTCATTTTCTTCTAAGAACTCCACAATTTTCATATTTGTGATATACTCATCTCAAGCACTAGCTACTTACCCATTTATGTTCTTTTCGCACACTTGCGTCAACTTCTTCTTCTTTTCTTTTTTTTATTTGAACTTATATGGGTAATCAACTATTTTTAATTATCACTTTCTCATCATTTATTTTCTTTTTGTTTTCTTTCTTTTTCTCAACCCTCAATTCTCACAACCAAACCTCGCACTAATGAACACAACCCAACCCACGGCTTTATGAAAGAATAAGGTAGGCTCAAACGGGCTCATCAAAAGATAAAATGATTAACATGTTAGTGTTTAGATATTATATAGGCTAAGAAAAGAATGCCTAATATCATCTCCTAATTCTTAAGCATTTCAATGCAACCTCGATAAAGATCCAGAGCAAGTTCTAGAGAAACACATGATATTTCAAACTATTAACACAAAAAGAAATAAGACTGAAAAGATATGACAGTCAAAAGCTCAATTCTCACAGGTTTCAAACATGTGATCAAGTTCTCAAAGGCTCAATACTCGTAATAATCATAACATGCTTCGTCTCAAAAAATCAGTTGCAATCAAATTTTCTAATAAAAACAATTCTCATCATCGGCTGCTCGTCATTCAACTCAACCCTAAACAGATATAAAACAAAATAAGAAAAACAAAACAAAAACAAAAAAAAAATAAAAAAAAATGAAAACAAAACAAAACAAACAAACAAAACATTAGGTTATCTCCCAACAAGTGCTTAATTTAAATGTCTTTAGCTAGACCATTACTTACGTCGATCAATCTGGTTTTCTGGCAACCGACTTCTTCCCAAACTTGTGTTTGCCCCTATACTTCGCGTTTACTGCAGACCACCACTGAGTGTGGAAGTGGCTCCTCCCAAACTTGAACATAACATTCGGGGTTCCATACCGAATCAGACTTTTCCTGGTAGAATGCCCAACACTAGTCGGTTGTCATCCAAGTGCGAGACTGGGCTAACTGTGGAAGTGGTGATCAAACATCAATCCTCATAATCTGAATTATCATGCCTCTTAATAGCATCATAAATCGAAATTTTTAGCTCCTCATTGTTCACACGGAATGTGAGATCACCATCCTGCACATCAATTAAAACTCGACAAGTAGCTAGAAAAGGTCGACCTAAGATTATCGGTTGATTTTAAATTCAGGTATGTCTAATATTACAAAATCAGCCGGAAAAACAAAATCCTGAATTCTTACCAACATATCATCAACTACTCCCTTAGGATATGATACTGACCTGTCAGCCTTCATCAATGAAATAGTAGTTGGCTTCATTTTTCTAAGCTCAAAACGGTTGAAAACAGATAAGGGCATCATATTGATACTCATTCCCAAGTCACACAATACATTGGGGAATGTATGCTCTGCAATCTGGCATTCCAAAGTGAAACTCCCAGGATCCTTCTTTTTCAGTGGCAACTTCCTCTGTAGGATAGCACTGCATTCTTCAGAAAGGTTAATTTTTTCAAATTTCCCCAACTACTTTTTGCTCGCCACTGCATCTTTGAGGAATTTGATATATCCGGGCATGTTTCTGAGCGCATCAAGGAGTGGTATGTTAATGTTTACTTTTTGGAACATCTCCCTAAAACGGGTGAACTCCTCGTCAGAATTCTTCTTCCCGAGACGCTGAGGAAATAGAGCAGTGGCTATCGGGATCGTTTGATGGCTCTCACTCTTTCCTCGCGAGGTTGAGTCATGAGACTCTCTCGCGAGGCTGCCTCCGTGTGGCTTCGCTACTTTCCCTCGCGACCCTTCCTCGCGAGGTTTGGTCGTGAGGTAATGTTCTGCCTCTGTCGTATCTTTCCTCACGAGACTACCTCGTGATGTTTTGTCGCGAGGAAAGCTCGCGAGGCGAGTTTCTGTCCTTTCATCGTGCTCGTCCTCCTCCACTCGTCCACTTATTGCTTCTCTCCTTGGCTCTCCGGATGATTTTTATATGATGCTCCACTCCTCAAATAAATTGCATTGCACTGATTTGGAGGAGTATGATTCTTCGGATTTTGCTCAGTATTACTTGGGAATTGCCCATGTCTGTGCATTCCAGCTCTCTCATTAGCCATCTTGTAATAACCCGAAAAATTTAAAACTTTTATTAGTGATGTTTAAATCACTTATTTGTGGTTCTTAGACCTTAATTATGTTTAAGGTAACCAACGAAACGAATTGGAATTGATTCAGAGATCGAAAACTAGAGAAATCAAAAACTAGTGACTAATCCTATCGGATTAGGGTTTTCTGAATAGTCTGAACATAGAATGAAAGATCGATAATGAATCTTAACAAAAGGATTTCATTTCTAGAATCCTCTCACGAAAACATGTGAGAAGCCAAAGAATGAGAATTTTTGGGCATACTTGCCCGGTCAGTCTTAAAAGCACTATTTACGAGCCGGATCAACATCCAGTCCGTGCTAATCATGATAATTATTGATAACACTCAAAATCATGAAGGAATACATTATTTTTGAATTTAGAAATTATAAGAATCAATTTCAGAAAGAAATTCCTGAAGAACTTAACCGAACGCCGGGAAAACCCTAAATTGATCCGAACGACCCAAAACTCGAACCAAGGGTCTAAATCAATAAAATATGATTTATAAGACTCAAATTAATTATGAAATATGAAGAGTTCAATAGAATTTTTGAATGAGCATAATTTAATCGCCGAACGCTGTTTTTCCGCGAAAACTTGGAATTGACTTATCGGACGACGTCCGAACTTCATGAAATTTTTATAAACATTGAAATAAGCCTTTTAAAGGCTATTTAATAAAATAAAACCTTAAGGTTCCGAGAAATCAATCGAAAGCGCGTTAAAACTTAAAGAGTCGGTATTAACATGCCAAAACGGGTAATTTGACCAATCCACCTCCCAACTACCACCAAGACCACCCCAAATGAGCTAAGGACAGTCCATTAGGCTGTAACACAGCAGCAATTTCGTTCCATTACAGTCTCTCACTTGGGAACCAAAATTCTCTCTCATTTTCAAATTCTCTCCATTGTTCTTCACACTTTGGAGCCTTTAATCCTCCTTATCAAACCCTTAAAACACTCAAATAATATTTCTAAGACCATAGGAAGGTATTATTCATCATCCTCTTCCATCCTAATGGAGTGGAATTTTTGTTTGAATTTTTTTGGTTTAAAAACCCTAGTTTGATCCTCATTTTTTTTGTGACTTTGGAGCCATAAAATGCACTCAAGACATGAATGAAAAATTCTTAGAATAATTTTATAAGGATAATTTTAAAATTTCAGAATTTTTGGAGCATGTTTGAATTTTTTCGATTTATGCTTTAATTCTTTTCATATATGATAAAGCATGATTTTGTGAATATTATTTGATATTGTTGCTTGCTAATGTATTATAAGCATGTAGTATAAATATCATAATTTTTCATAATACTTTTGAAATTTATTTGTAAAAACCGTGAGCTCCATGGAAATTCTAAGCCATGATTTGATTTTTCTTTTTGAGAAATAGTTGAGATATGGTGTTTAATGTATTATGTGAACATCATATATAAATCTTGGGATATTTGAAACACATCTCCTATTTTACTTTATTTTGACCGAAACATATATATTTATTTTAGATTATTGTTTGATTTTTGTTTGTTGAAAATAGTTGAGATATGGTGTTTAAGGTATGATATGAACATCATATATTAACCTTGAATTTAATCAAACACCTCTCCTATTTTTTTTACAAAACCGTGAGCTTTATATATATATGTAGTGATTTATTTGATTTTTGTTGTTAGAATAATAGGATGTGTGATATATTAAATATTAGTTTATGTTAATGTTAATATTACATGTTATTGCACTACATAACCATGTTGTGGAAGAATGGAATTTGTTGAATATATATGCATATATTATAGTAATACCGAAACCATAAGTGGTGAAAAAGCATGGGTTTAAAATTTCAATGCATGATATGAAGTGATATTTCATGGTTAGTTTATGGTATAAGCATGATATAAATTTTGTGAAATTTATTGAACACCAAAGCTATTGAATTTGGAATTACCGAAAACTTTAAGCAATTTTAACCTATGGTTTAAAATTTTATATGATGATATTGAGTTGATAATTAGATCCTATAGTATGATAGGAGTATAACATGATTTTATTGGAATTTATTGGATACATATGCTAATTGTTGCTAATTATCGAAAACGTAAAAAAATGGCTAAGTATGAGTTTAATTCTAATGTTAAATGATGCTATGATAGTGAAATTATAAGCTTATAATGAATGGTTGTGATTATGGTGAATGAATGGAACACTTATGCACACATACACAATGATTGTGTATTATGTTAGAAATTAGGGTTTTCTAATGCTTTAGTGTAGTTTATGTTGTGTATGGTATTGTTTGGTGTTGAATGTTTATGTTTATATTATGCCGACAAACCAAAGCCCCAAACGTAAACAACATAATACTATACGTACGAGAATCCAAAAGAAATCGACCAATTTCGATAACTTAAGAAGGAATTAACGAGAATCGAAGTTAGACACAAATTAGGGTTTTCTATTAATAAAAGGATACTTGAATGCGAGTTCCTAAGTTAGAAAAACCAAAAGCCGAGCTACAACGTTAGTACTCAATAACGACAACCCAATACGATATTAGTTGAGCGTTAAAACAACTCGATGACGAACAACGATTATACGACATATGTAATCTCCGACGAGTTAGGACAAACAAACAATGTCGTAATGTGCAAGCAAAGATTCGAACATAAGATGTCGATCCTTATGTCCCAAAAGTCGAGTTAATATTCCCGAAGCACTTCATTTATTCTTAAGTACTTACTTACATGATAGCATGTGTTCACTTGAATCATAAGTCAATACTCCTCTTTTAATTATCGTGCTAATCGACAAGTCGTCACATAACCTACTAGGGCGTAACTAAAATTTGCTAAGTCTAGTTAGTGGCTTGAGAATTTTCTAATTTACCAATCATAATTTGATTACCGACAACCTATAACGTAATAACGTTATAATAAAACTAAGGTTAAGAGTCGAGGATAGACTCGGAATATGTGATTCATAATTGAAGTTCACCTATGAACGATGAAGTAATATAGCTTGGGAATTGGGAATGTAAGATAATAGAAATTATCTTAAAACAATCACATAAAATCATAAAGAAACCCTAATTGGGAACTTTAAGTCGTAGTTTATAAACAACCTTCGATCGATAGAAAGAATCTAAGAAACGCTATTTTCTTATGAAGGGTTTGATCGTACGTAGTCGGCGAGGAAGAACATCACACCTGCTCATTTAGAACCACTAGCTTGGATTAGCAGGTGGCCTCTCTTGAAACAAAAAGGATATACATATCTATCTCAAAGCATGATTTACAAAAGCTTTATGAAATATTATTCCATGAACTGTTATTGACTGCCAAATGTTTACGTTTTGTTGTTATCCTATCTGAGATTGGTATATCATTGTGGTATGTGAATGTGTTGGTCCACCAAAGTTAAAAAGGTATGATCGGATCCGACTTAGTTAAGGACTAACTCGGATTGTGTACACGCAGTGTCAGATGTTAAGGTTAGCTACCTCGATCGCCACGGCGACTATGTGTAGGTGGCCACCCCATAGTCTTGCGAATGAATGAATGAATGATCGATATGGAAACAACGTGAATGAAATAGTTCGACCGAGCGCTTTTGGAAAACGATAAAATGTTTGATAGGCATGAGTCTTTAACTAAAATCCTCATGCGCTATTGTGGGCGATTAATAACTTTTGACAAAGAAAATGTTTTCGACACGAGTCCATCGAGTACTTTTGTACTTAGCCACGCATTTCGTTTTTGATGTGCGGGTTGAGCAAGGATCGATGATGGGTGCGGGTGGTGCATAGTAGCGACTATTTTGATGCTTTATTAGAAGGTTTCTAGAACCTTGGGCATGCATCGTCATATGCATGTCCACACGTTTATTCTTTGCCTAACTCGATATTATTTTGATGCTTGATTTATGATTGCTTTCATACCGTATTGAACTTGAGGTCGTACCTTGCTCCTTGAATTGTGCCCTGATTGGGTTATTGTTGAACCTTGAACCTTTTGACGAGTCCTTCTGTGACTCGAGTTGGTATTGAACAGTTTATCCCTTTTAGTCTATGCATTATTGAATAGTTAAATGGTTAATTGCATTGATTAGTTGTGTTTATATCCGCTGCCTTACTATACTAGTGACGATCCATATAATCCGTACTTCCTTGGGAAGTCGGGTTGTCACACATCTGTCCCACTTGGTTCTCCACCATCTTCAATTGCTTTCCAAGGGATATAAAAGTGTTGTTGATGGCATTGACGGTGCTCTCTAAAGTATTCATCCTATTCCCAATCTGTTGTATCTGAATATTTTGTTGAGCCACGATTTGTTGGTGACTCGCTGCAATTTGCCGATTGCTCACCAACACTTGCTGCATCATCTCTTCTAGACTGGGTTTCTTTGTCTCCAAAATCATCCCATTATTAACAGCAAAACCAGGTGGTGGTTGCTGAGCATTCTGTGCATTGGCATAGGAAAAATTGGGGTGATTCCTATTGTTGGGATGATATGTTGGATTCTCACTCTGATTCCCTTGGAAATTATTCATTTGGTTCACATAGTTGGCCTTCTCAATGTTCTGCGCCATGGCCACAGTCAACTGCCATTTCCTCTCGGCTTCATACTCCTTCTGCAGTGCCGTGAATTTTTCTAATAAATCATCATACTTGTCATCTAACTCGTGTAGGGAAATCTGATTTTAACCCTCTCCCGAGGATCTATCTTGGATGTTTGTTTAATTCATCATATATTGATTATATACCTAGCATGCACCTATATAATTAATTGCAACACGTTGGTGTTTTCTCGTGTTTACCTGCGAATTTGCCAGGTAAGAATTTGATCAAGACTCGTGCTTTGATCTTCTGGACTATGTCCCGATTGTCTAAACTACAATGTCGAGTGAGGACAATCTATGAAAAGTGCTATAGAAATTCCTCTTCTTCCTCTCTATGAAGTTTTCGAAAATCACTCTCTTTGGAATTGTAATTCTCGAAAATTTCACTTGTGCATTAGGGTTTGATTTTCTCTCACTTTATATTTATAATGCAATCCTAAACCCTATCTAGATATAATTTATGCATATCTAATAAATATAATAATATCACTTATAATAGAGAGGATCATGACAGAGTCTCAGAGGGACTCTAAAGGGAGGGGGACGAAATTCACTAAGCTCCAGGCCTAGATGGGCCAGCCCAAGGATCAAATGCAAGGAATAAAGATGGCCTCAAATAAATTAATTATCTTATGTTCAGCCCAGAACATAAATTAATTCATAAACATTTATTCATGCCACTAGAGAATAAATGCTGACTTACCCATTTATTTTCGAAGTTGAGTCGGTCTTGCACTTAGACTTCACGAATCCCCGTATTTAAGATATCATACGTCCATTAATTATTTACAACGTTCTGACTGCTTAAAATAATTAATATCTTTAATTCCTTAAGTAGTACCACTCAACCTTATTATTGTACTTGAGATAACTCAACCTGCAGGGTTTAGTACAATAAACCTTATGAGCTCCTTAAGGGGACGTCATCATCCTAAATGGATACGGTGACTCGACACAGGTAACTAGCATGACATACAAGACCGCCACCACCCAAGATGCGAGAGAATCTTGGGTTATCTCATGTAACCTCACCCATAGCAAGTCAAAGTGATGGCCAAGAACTCATACTCATGTAATACCTTATCGAGGTTTAGATCAACGTAAAGTCACCGAGATCTAGGTTCTTCACGACGGTCAGATAGAAGAACTCATCTCACTGTGATCCATCAATACATCAGAGACGTACCAGCATAGACAAGCAACCAAGTAAAGTTTCTTCTTATCTATACCGCAGCCTATACCGACAACCCGTCCTCAAGTTGTCTGAGCTGGGATTCTTTTTATATCTCATTAAGCTTGACCAATCATACAGACTTCTGTGATCTACAACACACTGTATGATCTAACTTATTTATGAGATAAAGGGACATACATATGCAATCAAGTAAACAATTCAGATAGAAGATTGTAATAGTGGTAACATGAAACATTGCATACAAGCTCAACCAAAACTGCTTCCAGTATACAAATCCAACAATCTCTAATTTATACGAAAGCAAAATTTTTAGTATACAATGTGTCTCTCTACTAGCTATTACAAACAAGTCCATCACTTTGTTTCTCCCACTTATACAAAAGTTTCCTTTCTAAGTGGGTGTCATCTTGTGCAATCCAAGTCCTCGAATATGCTCTTCGTAGACTTTTTGCGGCAGGCTCTTCGTGAATAGGTCAGCTAGGTTATCCGCAGTACCAATCTTTTCAATCAGCACGTCTCCTCGTCTAACGATTTCTCGTATGACATGGTACTTTCTCTCTATGTGTTTGGTTGCCTTGTGGGTCCGTGGTTCCTTCGAGTTTGCCACTGCACCTGAGTTATCACAGTAAACTATGATGCTCTTGGGCAAACCAGGTACCACATCTAGATCCATGAGGTAGTTCTTGAATCATACAACCTCTTTAGCAGCCTCCGAAGCGACTACATATTCGGCTTCCATGGTGGAGTCCGCAATGCATCACTGCTTTGCACTTCGCCAGGATACGGCTCCTCCTCCCAAGGTAAACATGTTGGGAAAAACTAGGTTTAGCCCTCGCCCCGAGGATCTATCTTGGATGTTAAATTCACCAAAAATTGATTATATACCTAGCATGCACCTATATAATTAATTGCAACACGTTGGGGTTTTCTCGTGTTTACCTTTGAATCTGTCGAGGCGGAATGGATCGAGACTCGTGCTTTGACCTTCTTTGAATCTGTCGAGGCGGAATGGATCGAGACTCGTGCTTTGACCTTCTGGACTGTATCCCGGTTGCCCAATCTCAAACGTCGAGTGAGGACGATCTATGGAGAATGCTTCGGAAAAATCACCCTTTATCCTCTCTACACTTTTTCGAAAATTCTCTCCCAAGAACAATGGGAGTATCGAAAATTATGATGATGATTATTAATCATTGACCTAGATTTAATCTCTTACCTCATATTTATAATGCACTACCTTAATCCCATAAGGAAATTACCATAATCCCATATGGAAATTACCATAATCCCATATGGAAATTACCATAATCCTTTATGGAAATTACCATAATCCCATATGGAAATTACCATAATCCTATATGGAAAGGATCTATGCATATCCCATAAATATAATTATATCCTTGTAGGATAAAGAGAATCAAATCCTTGCGGAAGGCTTTCGTGAATGGATCCGCTAGGTTATTCGTCGTATCGATCTTTGCAATCAGCACGTCCCCTCGTCTAAAAAAATTTTTGGTATGACATGGTACTTTCTCTCCGTGTTTGCTTGCTTGTGGATCCGTGGTTCCTTCGAGTTTGCCATTGCACCGAGTTATCACGATAAACCATAATACTCATGGGCAAACCAGTACCACATCTAGATCCATGAGGTAGTTCTTGAACCATACTGCCTCCTTAGCGACCTCCGGTGGCTACATATTCGGCTTCCATGGTAGAGTCCGCAATGCATCGCCGCTTTGCACTCCGCCAGATACGCCCACCTCCCAAGGTAAACACATAGCCGAGGTAGACTTTTTCTCATCACGGTCGATTGGAAATCCAGTCCGAATAACCCAAAGGCATTAGACTATCCGAATGGTAAGCCACCCTATAATCTCGAGTCTTTTCGGTGCTTGAATATATGCTTTACCGCGATCAATGAGCTTGTCCAGGTTAGATCGATATCTAGCCACTATGCCCACCGCACAGCGTATATCGAGCCTCGTGCTTAACATTGCATGCATGAGAATTCCTCGGCGAAACGTAGGAAACTTGTCTCATTCCTCTATCTTCTTTGCGGTCATAGGTGACCGCCTTTGAGATAAAGGAACGCCATGTCGGAAAGGTAGCAATCCTTTCTTGACGGTGCGCATACTAAAATGAGTAATCACGGTATCAATGTAAGACGCTTTGAGATAAGCTCAACATTTTCCTCTTGCGATCTCGGTAAACCTTGATCCCAAGAATGTCAGTTGCATCTCCTAAGTCTTTCATTTGAAACCGATCGGATAACCAACTCTTTACGCCCCGATAACAACTTCACATTGTTGCCAAATAGAAGAATGTCATCTACGTAAAGTGCAAGAAATACCACATTACCGTTGACATCTAAACGATACACACAACTCTCGCTAGGCAATTGGGTAAATCCATAGGACTTTACCACCTCGTCAAACGTAAGTTCCATGATCTTGCATCATTGTCTTGTATCGCCTCGTTGTACGTCCATGGGTCGATTATTGCTGCTCGCTTTCCGACTAAATCCAAGATTCACCCACGAACATACATCACTCGGGTTGACGAACAACCCTCCCACTCTGACGAGGCACTACAGGCACAATGGCAACGGTGGTCTGAAGAACTTGTGGTTCTCTATCTTGCACAACTTGCTTGTTAGGTACCACTTATACGGTCGGTATCTCCAAAGGAACTCGACCCACATCAATTTCTTGAAGTATCGGTGTCGATCCTCCCACTAGACTCGACATTTGGTCTAATCGGTGGTGGAATACGATCATCTTCTAATTCTCAAGAATGATTTCAACTTTGGTTTATGATTTTCATGTAGTCCTCTTCTAAGAATCGGGCATTAGTGCTAATAATGACCTTCCGATCCTTAGGACTATAGAATAAACCACCTTCGTTCCTCTAGGATAGCCAATAAACAGCCTTTACGTCGGATCTAGCCTCCAACTTGTCGCCCTTCTTGTTCAAAGACATGTGCCGGATCGCCCATATCCTTATGTGGCTTAAACTAAACTGCGCCCAAACCACAACTCGAAAGGGGTCTCTTCGACTGACTTGGATGGTACTAGATTTAGCAAGTATGCCGCCTTTCTAAGGCATACCCCCAGAACGAAATAGGCAAAGTTGCATAACTCATCATTGATCTAACCATTTCCAAAAGAGTCCTATTTCTTCGCCCGACACACCATTTTGTTTGTGGTGTGCGGTGAAGTCTTGTTGGGAGGTAATCCCACACTTCACTAGATAGTCCATGAACTCGTTGTTGAGGTATTCGCCACCGCGATCGTAATCGCAGATGACTTGATACTCTTACCTAGCTTCGTCTCCACTTCCGCCTAAAATTCTTTGAATTTCTCAAAGCATTCAGACTTGCGGTGAAGCAGGTATACGTATCCGTACCTTGAGTAATCGTCAATGAAAGTGACAAAATACTCGTACCCTCCACGAGCTTGTGTGGACATCGGTCCACACAGGTCAAAATGGACTAGCTCTAACATTTCTTTGGCTCTATGACCCTTCGCTTTGAAGGGTCTGGTCAACATCTTACCTTCTATACAGATTCGCAGATCGGGAGCAGAGTAACTGTGAGATTACCCAACGCCCATTCTTAGCCGCCTTTGGATCCTATTTAGATTGATGTGACCTAATCTAAGATGCCGAGAAAAGAGGTGTCATCTTCTAAGAAAACTTTCTCTTTTAAGGTTTGATGTAGATGCAACATAGTTATAGGTATTATGTATTGCGTAAATAGTATAAAGCTTAATTATATAATGTGCTACACGGATAACCGTCATTTCTTATGATAGAAACACCACTATCAAAAACAACCGAATATCCATGAATAAACAATTTGAAACAGAAACAAGGTTCCACCGAAAATCCGCACATATAAAACGCTTTTAAAACCAAAACTGTTTTCTCAAAACTTAAAGTAACATCTCCAACTGCAACGACCTCGACTTTCGCGCGTTGCCCATGGAGATCGTTATCTCGCCATCATTCGACTCCCTTGTCCGCAGGAACCCCTCGCAGGTGTAACAAACATGATCGATCGACTTGTGTCACTACCCAAGAATGGGTAGAACAAGTCGCTAAACATGTTTCCATTACTAAAGCAAATGGCGTACTCTGAGCCTTGAGCTTGGGGCACTTAGCCTTCCAATGCCCGGCCTCACCGCACTTGAAGCATTTGCCCTTCTCCTTGGCTTTTCAAACCATTGGTAGAGCCTTTGTATTACTCCCACTCTTTCTTTAGCCTTAGCATCTCTTGAATTCCACTTTTCCTTTTCATCTTTCGATAAAGCGATCGTTTTCTTTGAGGTGCGTACTAAAGATCGTGCACCTTTGCCCATTTTATGCTCTTCCGCTACTAGATCCTCTTGCAATGAATCTAGAGTATAACTCTTATCATAAAGGACTGCTTTATAACGAAGTCATCAAAAGACTTGGGCAAAGTGTTGAGGATCATATCGATTCGACTCGTCATCAATATATCCTCCAACCAATTCGAGCTCTCCAAGAGATTAATCATTTGCTCTACATGGTTATGCACCAATCGCTTTCCTTCATTGAACTTGACATTATTGATTTTGTCAAATTATGACAAGCGATTCTCGTCCGACCCTCATACAATTTCATAAGACTTAGCCATATCGTGGGTCGCATCTTCCATCTCTTGATCTTTGGAGTTGCAGGGACTCGCACATGGTGACCAAAACAAGGCACTTTGTCATTCTATTTGATTTGTCCCATTTATCGTGCTCCTTGCGCTCCTCATCAGTAGATGAATTGTCTAGAGGCTTGGGACGGGGTGTAGTGAGTACAAATAGATTTTCTTCCGCAGTAAGAACATTCTCAATGTTTCGTTTCCACTCGATAAAATTTGGACCGGATAAGGGATTTTGTGCGAGCATATTGATAATCGGTGTAAGAGTCATATCTGAAACGATAATGTAAACACATAAGCATACGATCGCACATAATTCGTAACAATAATATTGTAACCTTTTCATAAAACAATATTAATTGAAACCTCCAATCGCCCAAGGAATCCCACACGCAAGCCACGCGTGTGGGCGCCACACATGAACCCCTCGACTGCACTAAAATATACCTTTTAGTCATTTAATTTCAATCCATGTCAACTTATCCTTATGACAAATGAAATTAACGATTGGACCTTCTAGACCACATCACTATCGCAAGAAGGGACTTCATGGGAAGTTGTACTTGAGGTGATGTCTAAGCAATGACCACAATTTTAACAAAGAGAAAATGAATTCTTAGAATTGGCATACTCACTCGGACCATACCGCCCAATTCAAATTCTTTTGTTATCTCATTTTATATCTATCTCTAGAGAACTTATGAAAATCGCACATGCAAGCCACGCGCGTGGATCGCCATACATGAAACTCCCACTTCTCAATAGATTTAAAATGTTTTATTTAGAAATCTCATCTAACAAACTTATGATAAACAAAGGCAAGCAAGCCACGCGTGTGGATCGCTTACTCACGATGCCTCACTTTGTTTAGATATTAAAAGTGGAGGTCTTGACATTTTAATTTTAAAAATTAATTTGTCGGGTTGCTTGCTTAGTCTTTTGTTCAAAAGGTTTGTCCATGCAGATCACGTAATCCTAGCATGCTTGTCTATAGAACTCAACATGTAAAACATGCTCGCAGTAATTCTAAAATATGCTTGAAAACGCGATAAACCTAGCATGCTTACTATGCGCATCCAATTACGAAAACACGTAAGGTTTGTCAACGTAATTTAAACATACATAGCATGCTATCCGCATTATTTAAACATCCACGACATGCAATGAACGATAAAAATAAAATAAAACGTTCATCGTGGCCCTCGTGGAATCTGCACTTTCCTGCCTAATCTATTACAAAGAATTGCAAAGTACAGATCTTTATAATCTTTGAAAACGGGCCTCGCGTGCACGGGCACGGACCGGATTCGAAAATGGGCCACACGTGCACGGGCACGGACCGGACTCGTCAAAATAGATTCGGCCGAAAAAGGGTGCGGCACGGCCCGCCACGTGGCGGCGTCCGCGCGCCGCCGCACGCGTGCCGTCGCCCGCCGCGCCGTCGACTCGCTTTTCCCGTCGTCTCGATCTGGTCCGCTTCGTCTTCGTTTTACTTTTACGTATAAGATTTACGTAAAAATAAATCTAAACTAACCACGGATTTTCTCATGGTGAAAAACAAAATCCGACAAAATAAAAACGAGCCACGATGAATCCATGATTCAACAATTAATATATTGCGCACGTAATAATCAAACGTGAATTAATCCAATGTAGCCAAGATATCGATCCTGTGCTCGATACCAATTGTTGGGAAAAACTAGGTTTATCCCTCGCCCCGATGATCTATCTTGGATGTTTAATTCACCATACATTGATTATAAACCTAGCATGCACCTATATAATTAATTGCAACACGTTGGGGTTTTCTCGTGTTTACCTTTGAATCTGTCGAGGCGGAATGGATCGAGACTCGTGCTTTGACCTTCTTTGAATCTGTCAAGGCGGAATGGATCGAGACTTGTGCTTTGACCTTCTGGACTGTATCCCGGTTGCCCAATCTCCAACGTCGAGTGAGGACGATCTATGGAGAATGCTTCGGAAAAATCACCCTTTATCCTCTCTACACTTTTTCGAAAATTCTATCCCAAGAACAATGGGAGTCTCGAAAATTATGATGATAATTATTAATCATTGATCTAGATTTAATCTCTTACCTCATATTTATAATGCACTACCTTAATCCCATATGGAAATTACCATAATCCTTTATGGAAATTACCATAATCCCATATGGAAATTACTAAAATCCTATATGGAAAGGATTATTGCCATAATCCTATATGAAAAGGATCTATGCTTATCCCATAAATATAATTATATCCTTGTAGGATAAAGAGAATCAAATCCTTTCCATGTAGAGAAAGTAGGCGCCTATTTTCCTTCCAAGCTACGGGCCTGGATGGGCCAGCCCAGGGATCAAATGCAAGGAATAAAGATGGGTCTCAAATAAATTAATTATCTTATGTTAAGCCCAGAACGTAAATTAATTTATAAACATTTATTCATGCCACTAGAGAATAAATGCCGACTTACCCTTTATTACCGAAGTTGAGTCGGCTTGCACTTAGACATTACGAATCCCGTATTTAAGATATCGGACGTCCATTAATTATTTAGAGCATTCTATCGCTTAAAATAATTAATATCTTTAATTCCTTAAGTAGTACTACTCAACCTTATTATTGTACTTGAGCTAACTCAACCCGCGGGGTTTAGTACAATAAACCTTTGAGCTCCTTAAGGGACGCCATCATCCTAAACGGATACGGTGACTGACATGATAACTAGCATGACATACAAACACCGCCACCACCCAAGATGCGGAGAATATTTGGTTAGAACATATAACCATCACCCATAACAAGTCAAAGTGATGGTCAAGAACTCATACTCACCTAATACCTTATCGAGGTTTAGATCATCGTAAGTCACCGAGATCTTGGTTCTTCACGACGGTCGATAGAAGAACACATCTCACTTGTGATCCTTCAATACGCCTTGAGACGCACTAGCATAGACAAGCAACCATGTCAAGTCACTTCTTATCTATATCATAGCTATACCGACAACTCGTCCTCAAGTTGTCTCACCGTGAAACTTTTATATCTCATTAAGCTCGACCAATCATACGCACTTCGTGATCTTCTACACACGTATGATCTAACTTATATATGAGATAAGGGACACAAATATATGCAATCAAGTATTCAATTCAGATAGGAGATTGTAATAGTGGTAATAGAAACATTGTATACAAGCTCAACCAAACCGCTTTCAAGATACAAATCCAACAATCTCCCACTTATACTAAAGCAAACTTTTAGTATACAATGTGTCTCTACTAGTTATTACAAACAAAACCATCACTTTGCTTCTCCCACTTATACAAAAGTTTCCTTTCTAAGTGGGTGCCATCTAGCGCAATTCAAGTCCTCTAACGTCCCCGACGTAGACTTATTGCGGGAGCTTTAGCGGTGCCATCTAGCGCAATTCAAGTCCTCTAACGTCCCCGACGTAGACTTATTGCGGCAGGCTTTAGCGGGTGCCATCTAGCGCAATTCAAGTCCTCTAACGTGCCCGACGTAGACTTATTGCGGCAGGCTTTAGCGGGTGCCATCTAGCGCAATTCAAGTTCTCTAACGTGCCCAACGTAGACTTATTGCGGCGAGCTTTCGTTAATGGATCCGCTAGGTTATTAAATCGATCAATCTTTGCAATCAGCACGTCCCCTCGTCTAACGATTTCTCGTATGACATGGTACTTTCTCTCTATGTGTTTGCTTGCCTTGTGGATCCGTGGTTCCTTCGAGTTTGCCATTGCACCTGAGTTATCACAGTAAACCATGATACTCATGGGCAAACCAGGTACCACATCTAGATCCATGAGGTAGTTCTTGAACCATACAGCCTCCTTAGCAGCCTCCGAAGTGGCTACATATTCGGCTTCCATGGTAGAGTCCGCAATGCATCGCTGCTTTGCACTCCGCCAGGATACTGCCCACCTCCCAAGGTAAACACATACCGAGGTAGACTTTTTCTCATCCCTGTTAGATTGGAAACCCAGTCCGAATAACCCAAAGGCATTAGACTATCTCGAATGGTAAGCCACCCCTATAATCTCGAGTCCTTTTCGTGCTTGAATATATGCTTTACCGCAATCCAATGAGCTTGTCCAGGTTAGACGATATCTTGCCACTATGCCCACCGCATAGCGTATATCGAGCCTCGTGCTTAAGATTGCATGCATGAGACTTCCTACGGCGGAAACGTAGGAAACTTGTCTCATTTCCTCTATCTTCTTTGCGAATCATAGGTGATCGCCTTTAGATAAAGGAACGCCATGTCGAAAGGTAGCAATCCTTTCTCGACGGTCCGCATACTAAAACGAGTAATCACAAGATCAATGTAAGACGCCCGAGATAAGCTCAACATTTTCTCTTGCGATCTCGAGAAACCTTGATCCCAAGAATGTACGCTGCATCTCCTAAGTCTTTCATTTGAAACTGATCGGATAACCAACTCTTTACGTCTGATAACAACTTCACATTGTTGCCAAATAGAAGAATGTCATCTACGTAAAGTGCAAGAAATACCACATTACCGTTGACATCTAAACGATACACACAACTCTCGCTAGGCAACTGGGTAAATCCATAGGACTTTACCACCTCGTCCAAACGTAAGTTCCATGATCTTGCATCATTGTCTTGTATCGCCTCGCTGTACGTCCATGGGTCGATTATTGCCTGTTCGTTTTCTGGGACTAAATCCGAAGATTCACCCACGAACATACATCGCTCGGGTTGACGAACAACCCTCCCACTACGACGAGGCACTACAGGCACAATGGCAACGGTGGGTGCAGTAACTTGTGGTTCTCTATCTTGCACAACTTGCTTGGTAGGTACCACTTGTACGGTCGGTATCTCCAGTGGAACTCGACCCACTTCAATTTCTTGAAGTATCTGGTGTCGATCCCTCCCACTAGACTCGACATCTCGTACCTTTGGTCTAATCGGTGGTGGAATACGATCATCTTCTAATTCTTGAAGAATGATTTCAACTTTGGATTTATGATTTTTCATGTAGTCCTCTTCTAAGAATCGGGCATTAGTGCTAATAATGACCTTCCCATCCTTAGACTATAGAATAAACCACCTTCGCTCCTCTAGGATAGCCAATAAACAGCCTTGCGTCGGATCTAACCTCCAACTTGTCGCCCTTCTTGTTAAGACACATGTCGGATCGCCCATATCCTTATGTGGCTTAAACTCGGCTTGTGCCCAAACCACAACTCGAAGGGTCTCTTCGATCGACTTGGATGGTACTAGATTTAGCAAGTATGCCGCTTTCTAAGGCATACCACCGTAACGAAATAGGCAAAGTTGCATAACTCATCATTGATCTAACCATTTCCAAAAGAGTCCTATTTCTTCGCTCTGACACACCATTTTGCTGTGGTGTGCCCGGTGAAGTGCGCTGAGAGGTAATCCCACACTTCACTAGATAGTCCATGAACTCGTTGTTGAGGTATTCACCACCGCGATCAGAACGCAGTGACTTGATACTCTTACCTAGCTTCGTCTCCACTTCCGCCTAAAATTCTTTGAATTTCTCAAAGCATTCAGACTTGCGGTGAAGCAGGTATACGTATCCGTACCTTGAGTAATCGTCAATGAAAGTGACAAAATACCGTACCTCCACGAGCTTGTGTGGACATCGGTCCACACAGTCGAAATGGACTAGCTCTAACATTTCTTTGGCTCTTTGACCCTTCGCTTTGAAGGTCCGTCAACATCTTACCTTCTATACAGATTCGCAGATCGGAACCGAGTAATCGTGAGATTACCCAACGCCCATTCTTAGCCGCCTTTGATCCTATTTAGATTGATGTGACCTAATCTAAGATGCCGAGAGAAAAGAGGTGTCATCTTCTGAAGAAAACTTTCTTTTTAAGGTTTGATGTAGATGCAACATAGTTATAGGTATTATGTATTGCGTAAATAGTATAAAGCTTAATTATATAATGTGCCTACACGATAACTTCGTCATTTCTTATGATAGAAACACCACTATCAAAACAACTCGAATATCCATGAATAAACAATTTCAAACAGAACAAGGTTCCACCGAAAATCCGCACATATAAAACGCCTTTAAAACTAAAACTGCTTTCTCAAAACTTAAAGTAACATCTCCGACTGCAACGACCTCGACTTTCGCCGGCGTTGCCCATGGAGATCGTTATCTCGCCATCATTCACTCCCTTGTCCGCAGGAACCCCGCAAGGTGTAACAAACATGATCAATCGCACCCAGTGTCTACTACCCAAGAATGGGTAGAACAAGTCGCTAAACATGTTTCCGTTACTAAAGCAAATGGCGCACTAGAGCCTCGAGCTTGGGGCACTTAGCCTTCCAATGCCCGGCCTCACCGCACTTGAAGCATTTGCCCTTCTCCTTCGCTTTTTCAAACCACCGGTAGAGCCCTTTGTATTACTCCCACTCTTTCTTTAGCCTTAGCATCTCTTGAATTCCACTTTTCCTTTTCATCTTCGATAAAGCGTTCGTTTTCTTTGAGGTGCGATTAAAGATCAGGCACCTTTGCCCATTTTATGCTCTTCCGTTACTAGATCCTCTTGCAATGAATCTAGAGTATAACTCTTATCATAAAGGACTGCTTTATAACGGAAGTCATCAAAAGACTTGGGCAAAGTGTTGAGGATCATATCGATTCTGACTACGTCATCAATATATCCTCCAACCAATTCGAGCTCTCCAAGAGATTAATCATTTGCTCTACATGGTTATGCACCGAATCGCTTTCCTTCATTGAACTTGACATTATTGATTTTGTCAAATTATGACAACGATTCTCGTCCGACTCTCATACAATTTCATAAGACTTAGCCATATCGTGGTCGCATCTTCCATCTCTTGATCTTTGGAGTTGCAGGGACTCGCACATGGTGACCAAAACAAGGCACTTTGCCATTCTATTTGATTTGTCCCATTTATCGTGCTCCTTCGCCCCTCATCGAGAGATGAATTGTCTAGAGGCTTGGGACGGGGTGTAGTGAGTACAAATAGATTTTCTTCCGCAGAAGAACATTCTCAATGTTTCGCTTCCACTCGATAAAATTTGGACCGATAAGGATTTTGTGCGAGCATATTGATAATCGTGTAAGAGTCATATCTCAAACGATAATGTAAACACATAAGCATACGATCGCACATAATTCGTAATAATAATATTGTAACCTTTTCATAAAACAATATTAATTGAAACCTCCAATCGCCCAAGGAATCCCACATGCAAGCCACGCGTGTGTGGACGCCACACACGAACCCCTCGACTGCACTAAAATATACCTTTTAGTCGCTTAATTTCAATCCATGTCAACTTATCCTTATGATGAATGAAATTAACGATTGACCTTTCTAGACCACATCACTATCGCAAGAAGGGACTTCATGGAAGTTGTACTTGAGGTGATGTCTAAGCAATGACCACAATCTTAACAAATAGAAATGAATTCTTAGAATCGGCATACCACTCGGACCATACCGCCCAATTCAAATTCTTTTGTTATCTCATTTTATATCTATCTCTAGAGAACTTATGAAAATCGCACATGCAAGCCACGCTGTGATCGCCACACATGAAACTCCCACTTCTCAATAGATTTAAAATGTTTTATTTAGAAATATCATCTAACAAACTTATGATAAACAAAGGCAAGCAAGCCACGCGTGTGGACGCTTACTCACAAGCAATGCCTCACTTTGTTTAGATATCAAAAGTGGAGGTCTTGACGTTTTAATTTTAAAATTAATTTGTCGGGTTGCTTGCTTAGTCTTTTGTTCAAAAGGTTTGTCCATGCAGATCACGTAATCCTAGATGCTTGTCATAGAACTCAACATGTAAAACTTGCTCGCAGAATTCTAAAATATGCTTGAAAACGCTGATAAACCTAGCATGCTTACTATGCGCATCCAATTACGAAAACACGTAAGGTTTGTCAACGTAATTTAAACATACATAGCATGCTATCGCATTATTTAAACATCCACGACATGCAATGAACGATAAAAATAAAATAAAACGCTCATCGTGGCCCACTCGTGGAATCTGCACTTTCCTACCTAATCTATTACAAAGAATTGCAAAGCATGATCTTTATAATCTTCAAAACGGGCCTCGCGTGCACCCGCACGACCGGATTCAAAACGGGCCACACGCACGGGCACGGACCGACTCGCCAAAACAGATTCGGCCGAAAACGGATCCGGCACGCCCCGCCACGCGGCGCATCCGCTGAGCGCGCGCGCACGCCATGCGTGCCGCCGCCGCACGCCGCGGCGACTCGCTTTTCCCGCCGCCTCGATCTCGGCCGCTTTCGCTTCGCTTTTACTTTTACGTATAAGATTTATAGAAAAATAAATCTAATCTAACCACGGATTTTCTCATGGTGAAAAACAAAATCCGACAAAATAAAAACGAGCCACAATGAACGATGATTCAACAATTAATATATTGCGCACGTAATAATCAAACGTGAATTAATCCAACAGAGCCAAGATATCGATCCTGTGCTCGATACCAATTGTTGGGAAAACTAGGTTTAGCCCTCGCCCGATGATCTATCTTGATGTTTAATTCACCATACATTGATTACATACCTAGCATGCACCTATATAATTAATTGCAACACGTTGGGGTTTCTCGTGTTTACCTTTGAATTTGTCGAGGCGGAATGGATCGAGACTCGTGCTTTGACCTTCTTTGAATCTGATGGATCGAGACTCCCTTTCTCGGATCGTATCCCGGCTGCCCAATCTCCAACGCCGAGTGAGGACGATCTATGGAGAATGCTTCGAAAAATCACCCTTTATCCTCTCTACACTTTTTCAAAATTCTCTCCCAAGAACAATGGGAGTCTCGAAAATTATGATGATGATTATTAATCATTGACCTAGATTTAATCTCTTACCTCATATTTATAATGCACTACCTTAATCCCATATGGAAATTACCATAATCCTTTATGGAAATTACCATAATCCCATATGGAAATTACTAAAATCCTATATGGAAAGGATTATTACCATAATCCTATATGAAAAGATCTATGCATATCCCATAAATATAATTATATCCTTGTAGGATAAAGAGAATCAAATCCTTGCCATGTAGAGAAAGTAGGCGCTATTTTCCTTCCAAGTTACGGGTTCGGACGGGCCACCAGTGGATCAAATGCAAGGAATAAAGATGGGTCTCAAATAAATTAATTATCTTATGTTCAAATTTCGTAACGTAAATTAATTTATAAACATTTATTCATACCACTAGAGAATAAATGCCGACTTACCCTTTATTACCAAGTTGAGTCGGGCTTGCACTTAGACATTACGAATCCCGATTTAAGATATCGGACGTCCATTAATTATTTAGAGCATTCTCGATCGCTTAAAATAATTAATATCTTTAATTCCTTAAATAGTACCACTCAACCTTATTATTGTACTTGAGCTAACTCAACCTCGCAGGTTTAGTACAATAAACCTTTGAGCTCCATAAGGGACGCCATCATCCTAAACGGATACGGTGACTGACACAGATAACTAGCACGACATACAAGCACCGCCACCACCCAAGATGCGGAGAATATCAAGTTAGAACATATAACCCTCACCCATAACAAGTCAAAGTGATGGTCAAGAACTTATACTCACCTAATACCTTATCGAGGTTTATATCATCGAAGTCACCGAGATCTTGGTTCTTCACGATGGTCGATAGAAGAACACATCTCACCGTGATCCTTCAATACGTCCGAGACGCACCAAAGATAGACAAGCAACCAAGTCAAGTCACTTCTTATCTATACCGCAGCCTATACCGACGACTCGTCCTCAAGTTGTCTCACCAGTGAAACTTTTATATCTCATTAAGCTCGACCAATCATACGCACTTCGTGATCTTCTACACAATCGTATGATCTAACTTATATATGAGATAAGGGGACACGATATATGCAATCAAGTATTCAATTCAGATAGAGATTGTAATAGTGGTAACAGAAACATTGTATACAAGCTCAACCAAACCGCTTTCAAGATACAAATCCAACAAAACACATACTAAAGCCGAGGTAGACTTTTTCTCATCATGGTCACTTGAAATCCGAGTCCAATAACCCAAAGGCATTAGACTATCCGCATGGTAAACCAGCCTATAATCTCGAGTCCTTTTCGGTACTTGAGTATATGCTTTACTCATGGGCAAACCAGTACCACATCTAGATCCAATGAACCACTTGTCCAGGTTAGATCGATATCTAGCTACTATGCCTACCGCATAGCGTATATCGGGTCTCGTACATAGCATTGCATATATGAGACTTCCTACGAATGTATGCGGAAGCATAAGGAACTTGTCTCATTTCGGCCTCTATCTCCTTTGCAAACATAGGTGATCGCCCCTTAGATAAAGGAACACCATGCCTAAAAGGTAGCAATCCTTTCGACGGTCCGCATACTAAAACGAGTAATCACAATATCATTGTAAGACGCCCGAGATAAGCTCAACATTTTTCTCTTGCGATCTCGGTAAACCTTTGATCCCAAGAATGTACGCCGCATCTCCTAAGTCTTTCATTTGAAACCGATCGGATAAGCAACTCTTTACGCCCGATAACAACTTCACATTGTTTCCAAATAGAAGAATGTCATCTACGTAAAGTGCAAGAAATACCACATTACCATCTGACATCCAAACGATACACATAACTTTCGCTAGGCAACCGGTAAATCCATAGGATTTTACCACTTCGTCCAAAGCGTAAGTTCCAGGATCGTGAAGCTTGCTTAAGTCAATAAATGGACTTCTTAAGCTTCCATACTAGATGTTCTTCACCCTTCACCACATAACCTTCGGGTTGCTGCATATAGATGTCTCTACCTTCTTCAAGGTAACCGTTTAGAAAAGCGGTTTTCATATCCATTTGTCAAACCTCAAGGTTTAAGTGGGCTGCTATGGCTAGAAGAATTCTGATGGACTTGAGCATTGCTACAGGCGAAAAGGTCTCATCGAAATCGATGCCCTCAATCTAAGTGTACCCTTTTGCCACAAGCCTGGCTTTAAAAGCCGAAACCACTCCATCTGAATCTCTCTTCCTCTTGTATACCCACTTACTACCTATGGCTTCCTTGCCATATGGTAGTGGTGTCTTTTTGTATACATCCATAGCTGTTATGGACTTAATTTCTAAGTCCATAGCGGTGTGTCGTGATCTTGCATCAGTGTCTTGTATCGCCTCACCGTATGTCCATGGGTCGATTATTGCCACTCGCTTTCGGGACTAAATCAAGATTCACCCACGAACATAAATCGCCGGGTCGACGAACAACCTCCCACTACGACGAGCGCCACTACAGCACAATGGAAACGGTGGGTGCAAGAACTTGTGGTTCTCTATCTGCACAACTTGTCGGATAGGAGCCACTTGTACGGCCGGTATCTCTAGTGGAACTCGACCCACTTCAATTTCTCAAGTATCTCGTGTCGATCCTCCCACTGAGACTCGACATCTCGCACCTTTGGTTAATCGGTGACGGAATACAATCATCTTCTAATTCTTGAAGAATGATTTCAACTTTGGATTTATGGTTTTCATATAATCATCTTCTAAGAATCGGGCATTAGTGCAAATAATGACCTTCCGATCCTTAGACTATAGAAATAACCACCCTTCGCTCCTCTAGATAGCCAATAAACAAACTTTGCTCGGATCTAGACTCCAACTTGTCGCCTTCTTTGTTCAAAGACATGTGCCGGACTACCCCATATCCTTATGTGGTTTAAACTCGTCATGCCCCAAACCACAACTCGAACGAGGTCTTTTCGACCGACTTGATGGTACTAGATTTAGCAAGTATGCCACCGCTTCTAAAGCATACCCCGTAACTAAATAGGCAATGTTGCATAACTCATCATTGATCTAACCATTTCTAAAAGAGTCCTATTTCTTCGCCTCGACACACCATTTTGCTTTGTGTGCTGTTGTAGTGAAATGAGGTAATCCCACACTTCACCAAATAGTCCATAAACTCGTTGTCGAGGTATTCGCCACCGCGATCGCACGCAGTGACTTGATACTTTTACTAAGCTTCGCTCCACTCCGCCTTAAATTCTTTGAATTTCTCAAAGCATCTCGACTTGCGGTGAAGCGGTATATTTATCCGCACCATGAGTAATTATCAATGAAAGAGACAAAATACTGTGTTCTCCACGAGCTTGTGTGGACATAGGTCCACACAGTCGAATGGACTAGCTCCAACACTTCTTTAGCTCTATAACCCTTCGCTTTGAAGGGTCCGTCGACATCTTTCCTTCTATACAGATTCGCAGACCGGGAACCGAGTAACAATGAGATCACCCAACGCCCATTCTTAGCCGCCTTTGATCCTATTTAGATTGATGTGACCTAATCTAAGATGTCGAGAAATGTGGTATCATCTTGCATAAGAAAACTTTCTTTAAGGTTTGAAGTATATGCAAAATAATTAAAGGTATTATGTTTGGCAGAAATAGTATAAAGCGAATTATATAAAGTGCCCCCACAGATAACTTCGTCATTTCTTATGATAGAAACACCACTATCAAAACAACTGAATATCCATGAATAAATAGTTTGGAAACGGAAATAAGGTTCCACCGAAACTCCGTCACATATAAAACGTCTTTCAATACTAAAATTGTTCTATCAAAATATAAAGAAACATCTCCGACTGCAACGGCCTCGACTTTCACCGCGTTGCCCATGAAGATCATTATCTCGCCATTACACAGCTCCCTTGTCCGCAGGAACCCCTGCAAGGTGTAACAAACATGATCACCGCACCCGTGATCTACTACCTATGAATGAGTAGAACAAGTCGCTAAACATGTTTCACATTAAAGCAAATGGCGCACTAGAGCCTTGAGCTTGGGGCACTTAGCCTTCCAATGCCCGGCCTCACCGCACTCAAGCATTTGCCCTTCTCCTTCGCTTTTTCAAACCACCGGTAGAGCCCTTTGTATTACTCCCACTCTTTTCTTTAGCCTTAGCATCTCGAATCATTTCTCGTGCTCCTCGCGCCCTCATCGCAGATGAATTGTCTAGAGGCTTGGGACGGGTGTAGTGAGTACAAATAGATTTTCTTCCGCAAAGAAGAACATTCTCAATGTTTCGCTTCCACCGATAAAATTTGGACCTGATAAGGGATTTTGTGCAGCATATTGATAATCGTGTAAGAGACATATCTCGAAATCGATAAAGTAAACACATACGATCGCACATAATTGTAATAATAATATTGTAACCTTTGATAAAACAATATTAATTGAAACCTCCAATCGCCCAAGGAATCCCACATGCAAGCCACGCGCGTGGACGCTACACACGAACCCCCACTGCACTAAAATATACCTTTTAGTCGCTCAATTTCAATCCATGTCAACTTATCCTTATGACAAATGAAATTAACGATTGGAGCTTTCTAGACCACATCACTATCGCAAGAAGGACTTCATGGAAGTTGTACTTGAGGTGATATCTAAGCAATGACCACAATTTTAACATCGAAAATGAATTTTAGAATCGCATACCACTCGACCATACCGCCCAATTCAAATTCTTTGTTATCTCATTTTATATCTATCTCTAGAGAACTTATGAAAATCGCACATGCAGCCACGCGTGTGACGCTACACATGAAACTCCCACTTTCAATAGATTTAAAATGTTTTATTTAGAAATCTCATCTAACAAACTTATGATAAATAAGGCAAGCAAGCCACGCTGTGATCGCCACTCACAAGCAGGCCTCACTTTGTTTAGAGATCAAAAGTGGAGGTCTTGACATTTTAATTTTAAAAATTAATTTGTCGGGTTGCTTGCTTAGTCTTTTGTTCAAAAGGTTTGTCCATGCAGATCACGTAATCCTAGATGCTTGTCATAGAACTCAACATGTAAAACATGCTCGCAGTAATTCTAAAATATGCTTGAAAACGCGATAAACCTAGCATGCTTACTATGCGCATCCAATTACGAAAACACGAAAGGTTTGTCAACGTAATTTAAACATACATAGCATGCTATCGCATTATTTAAACATCCACGACATGCAATGAACGATAAAATAAAATAAAACGCTCATCGTGGCTCACTCGTGGAATCTGCACTTTCCGCCTAATCTATTACATAGAATTGCAAAGCATGATCTTTATAATCTTCGAAAACGGGCCTCGCGGCACGGGCACGGACCGATTCGAAACGGCCTCGCGTACGGGCACGGACCGGACTCTTCAAACAAGATTCGGGCTGAAAATGGATCAGGCACGGCCCCGCCACGCGCGCATCCGCTGAGCATCGTGCACGCCTTGCGTGCCGCCGCACGCCGCGGCGCACCCGCTTTTTCCCGCCGCCTCGATCCGCCGCTGCTTCGCTTTACTTTTACGATAAGATTTACGTAAAATAAATCTAATCTAACCACGGATTTTCTCGTGGTAAAAACAAAACCGACAAAATAAAAACGAGCCACGATGAACCATGATTCAATAATTAATATATTGCGCACGTAATAATCAAACGTGACTAATCCAACAGAGCCAAGATACCGATCCCGTGCTCGATACCAATTATAGGAAAACCACGCTAGCCCTCGCCCGAGGATCTATCTCGATGTTTAATTCACCATACATTGATTATATACCTAGCATGCAACTATATAATTAATTGCAACACGTAGGGTTTTCTCGTTTACCTCAACTGCCGAGGCGGAATGGATCGAGACTCGTGCTTTGACCTTCTGATCGTATCCCTGCTACCCAAAATCCAACGCCGAGTGAGGACGATCTATGGAGAATGCTTCAAAAACACCCAATGCTCTCTACTAACTCTCAAAAATCTTCACAATGTTCTTGTGATTCTCTAAAATAATGCTTGTTAATGAGTGGATTTACTTGATTCTATCTCTTACCTCATATTTATAATGCACTACCTTAATCCCATAAGAAAATTACCATAATCCCATATGGAAATTACCATAATCCTTTATGGAATTACCATAATCCCATATGGAAATTACCATAATCCTATATGGAAAGGATTATTACCATAATCCTATATGGAAAGGATCTATGCATATCCCATAAATATAATTATATCCTCAGTAGGATAAAGAGAATCAAATCCTCGCCATGTAGAGAAAGTAGGCGCCTATTTTCCTTCCAAGCTACGGGCCCGACGGGCCAAATTGATCAAATGCAAGGAATAAAGATGGGCCTCAAATAAATTAATTATCTTATGTTCAAATTTGTAACATAAATTAATTTATAAATATTTATTCATGCCACTAGAGAATAAATGCCGACTTACCCCTTTATTACCAAGTTGAGTCGGCTTGCACTTAGACATTACGAATCCTCGTATTTAAGATATCGAACGTCCATTAATTATTTAGAGCATTCGATTGCTTAAAATAATTAATACATTTAATTCCTTAAGTAGTACCACTCAACCTTATTATTGTATATGAGCTAACTCAACCTCGCACGCTTAGTACAATAAACCTTTGAGCTCCTTAAGGGACGCCATCATCCTAAACGGATACGGTGACTGATACGATAACTAGTATGACATACAAGCACCGCCACCACCCAAGATGCGAGAATATCAAGTTAGAACATATAACCCTCACCCATAACAAGTCAAAGTGATGGTCAAGAACTCATACTCACCTAATACCTTATCGAGGTTTAGATCATCGTAAGTCACCGAGATCTTGGTTCTTCACGACGGTCGATAGAAGAACACATCTCACCGTGATCCTTCAATACGCTTGAGACGCATCAAAGATAGACAAGCAACCAAGTCAAGTCACTTCTTATCTATACCGCAGCCTATACCGACAACTCGTCCTCAAGTTGTCTCAAATATGAAACTTTTATATCTCACTAGCTTGACCAATCATACGCACTTCGTGATCTTCACACACCGTATGATCTAACTTATATATGAGATAAGGGACACAAATATATGCAATCAAGTATTCAATTCAGATAGGAGATTGTAATAGTGGTAACAGGAAACATTGTATACAAGCTCAACCAAACTGCTTT
Organism: Salvia rosmarinus; assembly: GCA_036937905.1. NCBI lineage: Eukaryota > Viridiplantae > Streptophyta > Magnoliopsida > Lamiales > Lamiaceae > Salvia > Salvia rosmarinus. Next base: position 40,106,608 of record CM072813.1, read on the forward strand.
CAGTATACAAATCCAACACCTCCACCTCATAGAATTTCAAGCCTTCAAATTGGAGATAAACTCAATACTAAACTAGACAAGAAAATACTCTAATCTTATCAAAATTGCTACTTCACATCCTATACAATAAACCCAACAAAAAACGAACCATAAACATAATACCCAAAAAGGACTACAAAATCACATCCTATACAATAAACTCAAGTCATTCCTCGATACTCGCTACTCTATTGTGGCTAGTCCGCCTCACCACACGGGGCCTCCATGTGACCTGCTCGTCCCACGCCTTAATTACGCCAGATCTACTATGGAACCATTTAACCATGTACATCTTACGAACCTTAACAACTCAAAGATCGCATCAACATCATCCCGATCGATTAAATGACTATTCACACATAATTAAAGAAAACATGGAAGCGCTTAATAAATAAACATTAAAAGGCAAAGGATAAAAGTAAAATACCTACTTAAAAGGTAAATCACCAAGAGCTAGGCTCCAAACTTGTTCTTCAACAAAACATAAAATAAAGCAAGAAATAATAAGTTGTAATGTCTCTCGATGGATTTCCATGCCTCCCACAAGAGAACATACCGAGATATAGATAGAGGCTCAAAGAAAAATTCTAATCCCACACAGGGACGCTATGGCAAAGTTTACGTAAACCACATAAAGAGTCCATACAGAGATGGACTTTCCATGTTGAGGGTTGTCGCCCAGCCCAACTTTGTTAAGAAGTCCTCAAGATAGTTTATGTGTGATCTTAGATTTCCTTCCTTCTATATGATTTCCTTCCTTCCGATTCTCGTTAACTTTTCATACTTAGCTTATGGACATAAACTTTCCTTTTCAGACATCTACCATGGACCGACTCAAAACACAAGAAAATAAAAGAAACAAGGAACTAAAAACACGAACTTGTCAAAATACATAAAAGTAATCAACACATATAAACAAAGATTTCGGAAAACAAAGATAAATAATGCCAATAACCGCAAAAATTATCAAATAGAAACAAAATCGGTGCATCAAATCTTATTTGTAGCCAGATAATCATAAAACAAAGCATCGTAAAAGGCACGAGAACTTGAATGGCAAGTGAGAGCGAGAACTCACGAGCGGGCGGCGACGGCGACGGAAGGAAGAGAATGGAGTGCAAGGATGACAAAGCAAGGCGATGGAACAACAAAGGAGCGCGACAAGGAGAAAAGAGTAGTTGGTCATCGCAGGCGGAGTGAAGTTTTTCCAAGTCCGATACAAATGAGGATTCCTATAAATTGTGTTCTACTTATAATATAAATACAAATAAAGTCCAGATATGAGAGATATTGAATTGTTGGTGAAAATGGTTGCGATATGTTAATAAACCCATAGGTCGTGAGTTCAATCTCACTGCTTTTTTTTTTTAATTTATGACATAGACTACGCTTTTTATTAAAAACACGCACATATACTACGTTATGCGTAGTCTATACCCACTATAGATTACGCACATAGACTACACTTTGTTGCCGAGTCTATACTTCAAAAATCAAGACATAGACTACGCTTTTACCAAAAACGTAGTCTATAAGGTGTAGAGAAAGTGATATTTGTAGTAGGCGACTACTACTGATTATCATTGCGGCCTCGGTGAGGTACCACGGCCGGTACAGTGGTCGCCCTCGAAAAGGTGATGGCCTCATCCTTTAAACCTCTTATTTACAGTGTTCACCGTTCGGGACTTGGCCCTGATTTTAGGGAAGACTTCATAGTACCGCGAGGAGCCCCGTGATAGTGGATATGATTCCATCATACCGAGACTCGCCATGACCCTCTTCATCGGTGTCGCGCCTCGCTTTCTTCCGTGCGAGGCCACGCCCTCTCCTCTCTTGCTTTCGCCTCGACCTCGGGGAGCCTCAGATCGACCAGCCTCACGGCCATGACCTTGGTATTTCTTAAGAACCCCGTCATGCACCAACTTTTCAATATATGCCATGAGATTCCCGATTCCTCCGTGTCATGTCCATGATCCCATGGACGAAGCAATAATTATCTTCGATCGGCGCTCGATCCCCATCATGGGCCGAGGTCTCGAACATGTCCGCATGGAGCCTCGTAAATCGCCTCGCCTTCGCAGGGTGTATACCGAGGTCGTTTCGTTATGACGCGGCCCGAGCCTGACTCTAAAGGGCCACGTTGTATCATTTCTAAGCACTGTCGACTTTGGCCTCGGTCCCCGACCATCCTCTTTCTTTCTCTTGTCGAGGGTTCCACCTTGTCGCCTTCACGCTTTCTCCCGTCTGCTTTGTCCGCCTTGGCGAACCGATCTGCTATGCGCCATAGTTCGACGCAGCGGGGGCTCGTGATTGACGATCTCCTCAGATAGGTCCCCGTGCAAGATGCCGCTTGGAAAGCCGAGATAATGAGAAGGTCGCTCATATCCTCGACTTTAGGCCTCCTTATCAACCTAGTCATGAAGTCACCGATGGATTCACCTCGGCCTCGCCTCACAAAGGAGGAGACGAGCCGACGGTCTTCGACCGCCTTTGGAAGAACCTTCATGAAAGGCTTCCATTAGATCTCGTAAGATCCAATACTACCGAGTGGTAAACTGTCGAACCACCGCGAACATTGTCGATCAAGAACTCCGGAACAATTGCATATGTGGTGGTGTTTAGACGCGATTGATCATGTTGTATTGGAACCGAGAAAGGAAGTTTTGTGGGTCACGCAGTCCGTCATAAGGGGGGGATACTTGGCACCCTGTACTTGTCCGGGAGAGGAGTATCGAGTATCTCGCTGGAGAAAGGGATAATTATCTTCCGTATCTATCGAACCCGCCTCCGGAGAGCGATGTCGAGTTCGCTCGGCCGGACTCGTTATAATGGTAGGATCAACCTCGCGTGATCACGACGACCGCCCCACGCTGTTTATCCTCGCACGATCGGTTTGGAAACCGACTGCAGAGGTATTATTCGCAAGACGAGTGCTCACCATCCGAAGGTCGGGGACCCATTTCGCCGCGTCGCCTCGTGTTTTGACGAGACTTCGACATCTTTTCATCACGACGGCCGACCTTGTTCTCGACTAAGATACCGGAGGAAGCTCTCCTTTTTTTTTCGAGGAACCCTTTAACCGCCTCGTCGAGATTCAATCAGGTGCTCGGGGTTCCTCTCTGTTGTTGCGACCTCCTTCGCGCGGTGATCTTCTTCTTCATGTGATAGGTCCTCGCCATCCGCACTTTGAACGTGTCCTTCGGGGTCGATCTCTTATCGGGCTTTTCCCGGCCGTGTTTGGCGGTTTTATCGCCGCTATTGTTGCCTCAAACAGCCCTCGATGTAGCGCCGTATTCCTCATCGTGTTGATTGATTACCGAGAAAAAGTTGATCGAAAACACATAATATTGTTCCCACAGACGGCGCCAATGATCGATCTTATTTTCGTAGGGTAAAGAATGCGTAAGGAACACGAGGAAGTAACGTGGTTCGATCTATCGAAATAGATCTACGCCCACGAGCAAGAGAGTGTATCTTTATCGAATATGTAAGAAGCGATTACAAAGAGTGTAGATGATCTCTTTCATCTAATCTAGCCTCTATTTATATACCATCATATTGAGTTTGACTCTAATACAAAGTCTTCTCTCATAAGGATTCTTTAGATATGCATCCGAATCTTCTACGCCCCAATATCGATTTGAGTTGTAGTTGGTCGAGGAGTCTTCGGGCCGAACTCACATAGGCCGAGCTTAATGTCGGGCCCATTTATATTGGGCCCGACGCTTAGCTTAGTAGTTGGGCCGATCCTATCATTGCCAAAACGCATTCTATCTAGCTTATTTAATTTTCTAGGATAATTAAAAGATTGCCGAAAAGTAATATACAACAGCTACTTAGTATTTCATCTTGCATGAGTGTAGCATGACATCAAATATTTCAGCATATGCATGCATATCATATAACTGTAATTCTACCTATTTCATTCATTTATGTGTTTCTGGTCCCATAAATTGCATCTTAATAGAAATGAAAACCTAATTTATATGCAGTACTACTGGCTTGCTAACTTAGAGACAAATGACTAGCAACTGGACTTGGAAGACCAGGAAAACTTGTCCTACCTATCACTGGCACAACTTAAGGAAACTTGGTAATGGGCAAAGACAAGGAAATCGTCAATGCATTTTTTCATGCTAAGTTCAAAATCTAAGGTGTAAGGATTCATGAAATTTAGTTTAATTCAACTTTAGTAATGGTTCGATCTAAATATGAATGAGTGCACTATAACAAACCGGTTAGCATCTATGGACTTGTCAAAAGGTTACAACAATAACTGTGGGATACCCTCACTTAAAATATAATGAATTTTGGAGCAATAGTGATATTTTTACATGCAATTATTTCTTCCTCGGAGCAAACAAATTAGAGTTACAATATGTTGAGGGCCTCCTCATCTGGCTTCCAACTCAGTGATAGCGCTCAGTGTTTCTTGAGATGTACTTGTTATGCAGACCGGACTCCTTTCGTAGAAAACCCGGGTTCCTTAGGTTCTGGGAGAATTGCTCCATCACTTCCTAACATGGAAAGTAGTGATGACATGATTGGCCTATCTTCCGCAAATCTTTGAACACATAATAGCCCGACATGCATGCATCTCTTCACTTGAGATTCGATAAATTTATTGCTCAAACATTCATCCATTAGCTCCAGAATCTCGTTTTGTTTCCACAGCAGCCATGCCTGTCAAAATATATTTGTTAGCTTTTCAAATGTAGAATTCTCAGTTGATTTACAATAGTCATCAATGATACAGCATACAGTACATCTGGCCTGTAACATATTACATGTCCCAAAAGGCTATGATAGTGATCGCAGTGGTTGAAGCCTCTGTTCTTCTTTCCACTCACAATCTCTAACAATATAACTCCCAGGGCAAAGATGTCAGATTTCACTGAATACTTCCCATCAATAGCGTATTCTGGAGCCATATAGCCACTGCATAAGCTTATTAGTCATAAGACCACATAAAATATTACAAAATGTTCTGTTCTGGAAGGAAAGCTTACTATGTCCCTACAACTCTTTTTGTTGTAGCAATCGATTGACCCTCTCCAAAAATTCTTGCTAATCCAAAGTCTGAGATCTTCGGATTTAAATCTCCATCTAGTAGAATATTGCTCGTCTTTAGATCCCTGTGGATAATCATTAATCTAGAGTCTTGATGAAGATATAGCAATCCCCTCACGACTCCCATGATTATGTCAAAGCGCTTAGACCATGTCAAAAGTTTCCTTCGATTTTGATCTGCAGGTAATGATAATGGATGCTTCAATCTCTGTGGAATTTGATGAATGCAAAACAAAAACAAAGTTTTAGAGATGAAACAACTACTAATATATCTTAGGCTGTACCAAAATTATTTTGTCGAGGCTTTTATTCTTCAGATATTCGTAGACCAGCATTCTTTCTTCTCCTTCAATGCAACATCCCAAAAGTGTAACGAGGTTTCTGTGTTGAAGCTTGGCAATCAAGATAACTTCATTCTTGAACTCTTTGAGGCCTTGTTGGGAAGTTCTTGACAGTCTTTTGACGGCTATTTCTCCTTCTGCAGATAAGTTCCCTGCTTAGGCAAGTTAACATAAGACTCAGTATGTAACTAATATTTTTCACCTACTCATACTGATGTACATTACCTTGTACACAGGGTCAAACCTCCTTCTCCTATCAAGTTCTTCCTTGAGAAGTCTTCTGTTGCTGCGATAATAGTTGCCAACTTGAATATAGGTAATTCTAAATCTTCATGGTTAACTTCTGGTGCTGTAGAAGAACAAAAAAGCAAAAGCAAAAGGAATGGATGACTTATGTTCTTCTTCTGTGCGAGTGACTTGCTGCTGTAAAGGCTCAGGAATGATACCTCGTCTCTTTCGTCTTGCCACTAGAAGTATCCTCCACAGATAAAGCCTGAGATAAGAACCCAGATGCAACTAATATCAATACTAGTTTTATAGGCCTTTTCTGCTTCTTCTTCATCTTCTTCTCAAGGTTTGTCGAGGACCACCTACAGAATAGTGAATAAAACTTAACTACTGAAATCCTTGTAATTCTAGACCTTCGAGCTACTTGAAACAAAAATAGGAGCAATGAAATGAAATTTAATGAAATATGACTGAAGTATCTCGAACATAAATTTTACCTAGTTCCGAGATTGGTGTTTAATATAGATATTCTGTTTACTCTCTGCTCCAGGAAGCTCTCTGATATCAATGAGGTCCCCAACCACATCACACAGCCACTACCTCCATTAGTTATGTATGGATTAGCATATGCGGTGCAGCTGCAGTTTTCAAGCACAAAGCTCTGCATTCTTGGAGGTTCATACTCATATTCAACCAAAACTGCAACATATCAGGATACTTCACCCCAATAACCTCATCAAAATCATCTCCCCTCACAAGTTAACGGCTTAACTCTCCTGCATCCACCATGCCAATCTTGACGGTCCCAATCATTTCGTGACTTAGGTTCAAATCCGTTGAAACACTCGCATCTCTGTGCTTTCTCAAACCTGCAGACTGCGTACGGACCACAATAACCATATTCATCACATTTGTCTCTTGGAAATGAGATTACATGATTCCACTTATCTTTTCTTGAATTCATAGTATACCGCTGGAGTGAACCGGATGCATCTAGGTGTACTCTTGTGAAAATTGAGCTATTATAAGGCCTCAAAATGGACGCTAACCTCTCCCCTTGGAAAACCAAGTCAGCTGGGAAACTGGAACTTGGAAAAACTGGAAGAATGGTGAAGTGAAGTCCATTCCACTTTCCTGTTCGAAATATTTTCATTTCTTCTCTGTAAACGACCAAATCAGGCAAGCCCTGATTGTCAATCGTGAAACGAAACTCGCCTGGCGAAGGATCGTCTGAATTGTGCCATGATGTCAAATATGTATCCGCACCAGCTTCCATGTTGTCCACCAATTTCATTCCTGGCAACCATGTATCTACTGGATAATCAAAGCTCTCCCATAAGTGGCCTTGCATTCTGTCCTCTAAAACAACCAGGTTTCCAGTATCCAGGAGCTTCAAAACAGGATCAGAAGCCACCCGTGATGGATTCCCCGACCAGATAACGCTTCCACCTCTGCTTATAGAAAGATTTCCATATTCAGAAACCTTGAAGACTACTCCTGAGTCAGTGATGGATTGTTTCTGTTTGCAACCCAAACTACAACTTCGGGTGTGTTTTTGTACCACATCCCCAAGAAACTGTTTCCGGTGCTCCAGGAGTGAAGAACCCGATCTCGAAAACTTGGTTTTGGGAAACCAAAGTCTGCCCAACACCAATTGTTTCATTTGGGAAAAGAGTGTCTACTGCATCACAGAATTTGAGAGAGGTGATTAATAGAAGCAGCGTAAAGAGGATTCTGCTAAGCATGTTCTTGAAAATGAATAGAATTTAGATGTAGCTCTAGTTTGGATTGATTCAAAATGACTGGCTGGCCAAATGTAACCAATATAACAAAGACTTGCATTTGAAGTTTAACATTAAAAGTTCAACATTAGTGAATAAATTAAGAAAAATGTATTATTTATTTGTTTGTGTTGAGAACTCAACAACTTATTATTAATGAACGTCAGTACGGAACAAAAGCATAAAAATTTTGCGTCAAAATCTGAGTTCCAGGGAGGAACTGGAGACTAGGTTTTTCATTTTTATACTTTGCTTGTCAAATTATAAATGTGACTTTGATGAGGATTCCTTACATTTATCGTTTTTTTTTTAAAGTCGAAACTCGTTGACATTGGAAATAAATAGCATCAATTACGTCTTTTATAATAAGAAACAATGACCAACTTTTCTTACATGAAAATGAAGCTGCTTCCTGAAATTATCTCAAGGTCTAGATCAAGATATTCTAAGGTGAGATTAATTCTCTTTAACATGATTTTCTGACTTTTCTTTATGCTTTTATTTAGAATAGCATTCTATCTCTGTGATCATGACCTGTTAAGTTAGGTGATATTGTCAAAATGAGGTGCATCTTCTTTAATTTGTTTTACATTTTCCTGCTAGGTTCAAAATCTAAGGTGTTGGGAAGGTTAGTTCAATTCAAATTTAGTAATGTTTCAATCTCAATGAGTTAACTAAGGGGGTGTTTGGCTAAGCTTATTTTAGAGATCTTATAAGCTCCAAGAGCTTATAAGATGTTTCAAGAGCTTATAAGAGATAATGTCTCAAGTGCTTATAAGTTGTTAAAGTGTTTGGATAATTGATCTTAAAAGTTAGAGAAAGAATCGTGAGTTAGAGAGAGAAAATCATAGTTAGAGAGATAAAATTGACGAGAGGTGAAGTTGATAGTGTATGTGTAGGAAATAACGAACTATAATAAGGTTATTTTGGTAAATTCATAATTGCTTATAAGTTTATGAAAAATAAGTTAGGGTTGACCAACTTATTTTTAGTGAAGATATGTTCGTTGAGCTTATTTTCACAAATTATGTTGATTAGAGCTTATTTTGTCAAACACTTTGCAACAGTTTATAAGCTCTTAAACAGTTATTGTTGTTTTAAAGAGCTTATAAGCTCAGCCAAACACCCGTTAAAGCAAACCGATTAGCATCTTCTATATCACTACAACAAAAATGAGATATTAAGGGCACTTATTTAGAGTCACTATTTATTAAATGCCTCTAAGATATATTATTGGGGCACTTAGATATATTAAATTTAGAGGAAAATTTTAAAAAATCTAAAAAATTAAAAGTGCCCCAAAGACACTTAAAAGTGCCCTAAACTTTTTGGGACACGATACTTAGCAACACTATGATAGTGCCTCGAAAATCAAAAGTGCCCCAAAGACAATATATTGGGGCACTTTTCAGTGTTTGAAAATGTTTTTTGTTGTAGTGTATGGATTAGTCAAAGGTTACAATCGTATATCCTCCTCATCTGGCTTCTGCTGCTCGGACTCTTTTCGATGAAAATCCATGCTCCTACATGAAAAGCACTGATGACATGACTGTCCCATCTTCTGCAAATTCTTGAACACATGTTTGCATCTCTTCACTTGAGATTCGACAAATGTATCACCAGGCATCCATCCATTAGCTCCATAATCCTGTTCTCTTTCGACAGCAAAGACGCCTGCCACAGCTAAATTTTTTACTTCTAATAATAGAAACTTTTCAATCATATCATAAATGACGTGAATAATGTGATCTGGCATGAACGAAATTTACGTGTCCCAAAAGGCTATGATTGTTTTAGCAATAGATTGCCCCTAACAAAATCACGTCTCCATCGCATCCGACAGCTTCACAAAATAGGGGTCGAATTTCCCAAGCTTCTCCTTCACCTGTTTGGCCAAACAAATGTAACACTTCTGCACAGTAGTCGACTCTTTGAAAGCGTCGCGGATTGGAAGAAAGGGATGATCTCCTCTTGCCAGAATATGCCGTTGTACTCTTTCCTCAGATTCACAAAAGGGTTGCTTGCTTTACTGTGCCAAATGTAGGGCAGCCCCGTCTTCACTCCCAAACCCAAATGATCGCAGATCACCTGCATATGATACAGTTTAGAGTTGCAAATAAATGAAATTGTGTTTTAAGCACAAGAAAATACATAGGTGTGACCTTGATGCACCAGCCCGCCCACATGTCGTCAGAAGCGGCCGATGGCTGGCCTCGCCCATGAGGCCGAAGTACATAGCCGGGCCGATGAGGTCGCGGTCGAATCCGAGGTTCATCCCGCACATGGGGAAGAGCGTGCCCTTTGGTATTGTCAGCACAGCATCCACATACCTAGTAGCATAATATGCACACACACACTAGTTAGAAATTAAGTGATCTATTAGAATTGGGTCCATCTTCCCACTAAAAGGTCTTATAATGGGAGAGGAAACTCCAAACTAATGTATTGAAATGACCTTCATCAAGTGGATGTGGGACAGACTCTTAACACTAATGTATTGAAATGACCGTCTTCTTCCACTTACGATCTCTAACAAAATCACTCAAACTAAAGATGTCTGATTTCACTGAGAACTCCCACCAACAGCATATTCTGGAGCCTTGTAGCCACTGCATGTAAAGTTGTTAGGCTCAGATGAAAATCAAAACTATTTATTGGTGTAAAAGAAAGCTTACTAGGTCCAAACAACTCGTTTTGTCTTAGCAATAGATTGCCCTCTCCGAAAATTCTTGCTAATCCAAACTCCGAGATTTTTGGATTCAAATATCAATATAGTCATTGGCGGACCCAGAGGGGTAGTGGGGCACTGCCCCTAGGTCTTAAAAATTACTAGGTATATATATATATATATATTTTTTCATATAATTGTTATAATAGATTAATATTTTTGTTTTGGTAGAGTTGTGTATTTTGTGTGATAGAGATATTGACTTGATTTTTCTTTTGTCATTATTGGTGTTAAGTTTTTAGTATCTTAGTGAAAATATATTTACATCTAATTTTGATGATGTGCAAGTTATGAGCAATACGATTTTTACGTGTATACAATTATTGTATATTTTATTCTTTAATTGAAAACTTGATATCCTATACCATTAAACATTTTCTACTATTATATTATTCTATCATTTGATGCTTGTTTATAATGGTGCATGTATCAATAATTAGAAATATATTTTGCTTTTACCCTATATTATCAAGAACTGAAGTTTAAATTCAATAAAACTTTATTTGCGGTTCCTTCTTCATAATTTAGAAGATTGTAAATTAGAGTTTATTTCAAATATTATTATTATTTAGGTAGATGAAAGAATATATGTTTCATTTTCATCAGTTAATTGACCTATCCATCCAAACTAAAAAATAAAAGAGAATTATTGTGAGATGGTCATACTTAACCTTTTTGATATAGTGATATAATTTAAATAGAGTTATAGTGGTATTAAAATTAGTATTTATTTCAAAGTTTAATTTTAAAATTCTTCTTATAGATTTATAAATTATATATTCCATCCATCCACAAAATTCATTTACTTATTTTTTCTTTGGGTCATTAACGAGAAACGTTTACTTTCCTCTTACGGATATGATCCCACATAGCCCCCTCATATGTTATGGGTCCCATTCTCCACTAATTTTACATTCAATAGAAATTATTAAAACTTTTGCCACTAAAATTTGTAAACGAATTTGGTAGACGAAATGAGTAATTATTTGGACCCCTCTAAATAAAAAGTCTGAGTCCGCCACTGAATATAGTATTCTTTAGATCCCTATGGATAATCTTGAATCTGGAATCATGATGGAGATACAACAGTCCCCTTGCGATTCCCATGATTATCTTAAAGCGCTTAGGCCATGTCAAAAGTTTCCTTTATTATTATCTATACATGATCAATATCTTGTCAATTTGACGATCTCTCAAGCTCGACCAAATGCAATTCTGAAATGGAAACAGATGAGATATTGAGAAATAGGTCTTAAGGTGTACTGAAAACAAAATAATCAAGGCTTTTATTCTGTATTTGTTGAGATTTTATACAATAAAGTAAGAAAGAAACGACGCAAGAATTTACGTGGTTTGATCAAATAATCTACGTCCACGGAGGGTAAGCTGAAAGTTTATTAGATCATCGGAGAAGATAACCGGAATCGATCGGAACCAAGAAAGAAATACAATACATAGTATCTCTCTTTCTCCTTAACTTATCTCTCTAATAATTGTGACAAGGCGAATCGCTATCGCTATGCTCGCTGGGTTCTTTATTCACATATCCACTAGTCTATTTATCAAACTAGATCCTATAATCATCACCGTAGAAATTAAGTCGGTGATAAAGAATGACTGTGATTAAACCACGTTTACAAACATATATCACTGCACTACAACCAACTCTCTGAAGTATCAGCAATACTCTCCGTCAGCATCTACTCCCTTCAGCCAGATGTCGGATGCCAATAGTCAGTTGCCAGCAGTCATATGCCAAATGTTTGATGCCAACTCCTAATCACAGCCAACTCTCTCGCCATACAACACCAGTGTCAAACAACCTCCCGCCAAGTCCGAGTCAACCTCCCACCGAAGTCCGAAGTCAACCTCCCGCCAAGTTCGGGTTAACCTCCGCCAAGCAGCCAACTCTCCTGCCAACAACCAACTCTCTTACCTGGCAACACTCTTTGTAGTCACAACCACTTACAAATCTCCACATTGACTACAAAACCATCTAACAAACTCATTCCAAACTTCCTCGAACCGCCCATTACGAGCTTTAACTTCATTATTCATTGTGAAACAACAGACACCAAATCAAGACAATACCGAACTTTGCAATGCCTAAAGACTTGGTCAAGATGTCCATGTATTGTCTTCTCGGTTGAGACCTTCACTACCTTCACAATTCCATTATTAACCACATCCTCACAAAATGATGTCTCACATCAATGTGCTTAGAACGCCGTGACACACCCGATGTTTTACCGTATGTATTGACTTTGATTATCACAGCTTTTCAACTGCCTTCTCACATTCCTCACCAAATAATTCTCTTCAAACATATTGCTTTTACGGCCTCCGTCATGGCCATGTATTCAGCCTCTGTAGACAGAGCTACCACAGATTGCAACATTGATCTCCAACTCACAGTTGTACCATAAAGAGTAAAATATAACTTGTTTGGGATTTTCTTGCCCTATGTTTGCAAGATAGTCGAATCAACATAACCTTTTAATGGGTTTCCTACACTTGAACAATATCACAATATCTGTAGCTCCATTCATGTACCTGAATATCCATTTCAAAGCTTCCCACTGATACTTGCCTATCTGCCACAACACTGACTACTTAAGATAAATCAGTTCAGACAAATCATGGTGTACATGATACTCCCTATGGCATTTGCATAAGGTATATTGTACATCTCATCTCTCTCAACATCATCCTGATGCTTCTGTCCTTCTGAAAGTTTGAAATGCTGCCCCAAAGTAATGGAAACACTCCTGTCTTCATGCATATTAAACTTCTTCAACACTTTCATAATGTAATCCTTTTCGACTAACCATACTGCACCTTTCTTCCTCTTTCTCGATGATGTCCATGCCTAAAATTCTTCCGCATCTCCTAAGATTATCTCAAATATGTCTTGCAATTTGATTTCAACTTTTCAATCTCTCTCGTGACTTCGCTTGCAATAAGCATATCATCAACATATAATAACATATAAGATACATCGATCCTCGTGGCTTCTTCATATAAACACAACTATCATACTTTGACTTAGAGTAACCAATATCCTTCATATATTCATCAAACTTCAGATACCATTGCCTCGAACTTTACTTCAAACAGTACAGAGACTTCTTGAGCAAACATATCTTGTTCTCATTTCCTGGAAAAACAAACCCCTCGGGCTGATGCACATATATGGTTTCTTCCAAATCTCCATGTAGGGAAGTTTTTTTAACATCAAGTTGTTCAAGCTCTATCTCCCGCTGAGCAACCAAAGCCAATAAAATTCCGATCGAATAATGTTTTACCATCGTGAGAATACTTGTTGAAGTCTATTCAATCTCTTTGAGTAAATCCTCTCTACCAAATTTCAGCCTCAACTGATGCATTCTCCATTTTCACACTTCTACCTTTTCTTGAATATCCATTTGCAACTTACCAGTTTCTTATGAACTGGTATCTCTACCAGAAACCCATGTTCCATTCTTGTCAAGAGAATCTAGCTCTTCTCTCATAGCCAAGATCCATTCATCTTTTTCTCAATTGTTCACTGCTTCAGAATAGTTTTTCGGTCCATGGTATTCAACCTCTTCAGCTGTACACAAAGCATAGTGAATCATATCAGCCTCACCAAGTCTTGCTGGTGGTTTTATGGCTTTTCTTTTCCTATCCCTTGCCAGTGATACTGATGCAGCCCGTGCAGCCCAAGGTTTGTTGTTTTCAAACCCGGTGCGTGTTCCTGTTGGGCTGGTTACAAGAGCACGAGCTAAGAAGTTCAATGAGAGTTTGATGGGCTTAATCCAAGAAGTGTGGGAGCAAGAGTTGTCCAAGAAGCCCATTGGAGAGATTGGACCGAGCAGCCCAAAAGTAGTCAATTTAATTATGACGAATGGGCTTGATGTTTGAAGACTTTTAGTATCTTATTTTTTCGCATGTGGGCCACGCTTTGATGCATTTTCGTAGCCCATTATAGGCTATCTAGTTTCCTAGTTTAATTAGGGCTATTCTATTAGTTAGTTTCCTACTTTGATAAGGAGTCATTCTTCGATAAGGATTAGAGTTCATTTTCACCTATATATAGCTCAGATAATTCACTTAAATACTGCTTTTGATTTCCAATATATCTTGATTCTCTACCCCTTCTATTTCTTCTCTCTACAGTGATTTTGATGATGTCTTTCTCAAGATATGCCTCATGGTTTACCACCAATTCGAAGGATTGACCATCAAATTGATTTTGTGCCTGGAGCTACAGTTCCTAATAGACCAGCCTACCGAACCAATCTGGAGGATACGAAGGAGTTGGAACGGCAAATTGAATAGTTGTTGTCTAAAGGGCACGTGAGGGAGAGTTTGAGTCCATGCGCAGTTCCAGTCCTACTTGTGCCAAAGAAGGACTCAACTATGAGGATGTGTTGTGAGTACCTAGCTATCAACAACATCACGATAAAGTATCGACATCCTATTCCTCCTTTAGATGATATGCTTGATGAGTTGTATGGTTCTTGTGTGTTTTCTAAGATTGATTTGAGGAGTGATTATCACCAAATTAGGATTAAAGAGGGAGATGAGTGGAAATCTGCTTTTAAAACAAAACTTGGTTTGTATGAGTGGTTGATTATGGCTTTTGGATTGACTAATGCACCTAGTACGTTTATGCGCCTTATGAATCATGTTTTACGTGCTTTTATTGGCAGTTTTGTTGTGGTCTATTTTGATGATATCTTAGCCTATAGCAAGAGTCATGATGAGCATGTTGAGCATTTGAGATATGTTTTAGATGTGCTTAGGAAAGAGGGGTTGTTTGATAACCTTAAGAAGTGCGTCTTTTGTACGGACAAACTTGTGTTTCTTGGTTTCGTTGTTAGTGCACATGGTGTACAAGTTGATGAAGAGACGATACGAGCTATCCAAGAGTGGCCAAGTCCGAAGAGCATTGGAGAAGTTAGGAGTTTTCATAAACTTGCTAGCTTCTATAGGAGATTTTTACCCCAATTCAAAGTTGTTGCAAAGACCATTAACGGAAGTCATCAAGAAGAATGTGGTGTTCCATTGGGGAGAAGAACAAGAAAAGGCGTTTGAGCTTTTAAAGTTCAAATTGACACATGCCCCTTGTTATCTATTCCGAACTTTTCTAAAGTCTTTGAGATTGAATGTGATGCTTTGGTGTTGGAATTGGTGCGCTTTGATGCAAGAAGGGAGGCCAGCATGCATTTTAGTGAGAAGTTAAATGGAGCCGCTTTGAACTATCCTACATATGATAAGGAGCTTTATGCTACCGGTCCGGCTCTAAAACGTGACAACAATATTTGTGGACTAAGGAGTTCGCCATTCACACCGATCATGAGTCATCAAGCATTTGAAGAGGCAACACAAGTTGAACAAGAGGCATGCGAGGTGGATGGAGTTTATTGAGACGCTTCCATACGCCATCAAATACAAGCAAGGTAAAGAAAATGCGGTGGTCGATGCACTTTCTGAGGTATGCCTTAATCTCTACTTTAGATGCTAAGTTGATTGATTTGAGTGCATTAAGAGTGTGTATGTGAATGATGATGATTTTGGTGAGATATATCAAGCATGTGTAAAATCTACTAGTGGAGAGTACTTTAGGCATGATGATACTTGTTTAGGAAAAATAAGCTTTGTGTTCCTAAATGCTCTTTGCGTGAGTTGTTGTTGCTTGGGTCTCATGGTGGGGGAACAATGGGACATTTTGGTATTGCTAAGACTTTAGCTGTTTTACAAGAACATTTCTTTTGGCCACACATGAAACGGGATGTTGATCGTATTTTTGGTAGATGTGTTACATGTAGGCAAGCCAAGTCTAGGTCTAGTTCTCATGGTTTTTATACTCCATTGCCTATTCCTACAGTATCTTAGATATATATTTCTATGGATTTTGTGTTAGAATTTCCTAGGAGTAAGAGTGGTAGAGATTCCATCTTTGTGGTTGTTGATCGATTTTCTAAGATGACACATGTCATTCCATGTCATAAACCGATAACGCATCTCATGTTGTCGATTTGTTCTTTAGAGAAATTGTTAGATTGCATGGCATGCCTAGACTATTGTTTCGATAGAGATGTTAAGTTCTTGAGCTACTTTTGAAGACTTTGTGGTGTGTTAGGTACCAAACTTTTGTTTTCTACTACTTGTCATCCACAAACCGATGGTCAAACTCAAGTAGTAAATAGGACTTTGTCTACTTTGCTTAGAGCTATAATCAAGAAGAACATTAAGTCTGGGAAGAATGTTTTCCGCATGTTGAGTTTGCATATAATCGCTCACCATTCTCGCTACTAAATTTTCGCCTTTTGAGATTGTGTATGGTTTTATTCCTTTGAATCCATCGATTTGTCTCATTTACCTATGCATGAGCATACTAATCTTGATGGCCAGAAGAGGGCTGAGTTTGTGAAACAAATTCATGAGAAGGCAAAGATGAATATCGAGAGGCGAACAAAGAAGTACGCCAAACAAGCCAATAAAGGGCGTTGCAAGGTGGTGTTTGCACCCGGTGATTGGGTGTGGCTGCATATGCGCAAGGAGAGATTTCCATTACAAAGATGGTCCAAGTTACTATCACGAGGCGGTGGGCCTTTTCAAGTGTTGGAGCTCATCAATGATAATGCTTACAAGTTGGACTTACCAGGTGAGTATAATGTGAGCGCTACTTTTAATGTGACTGATTTGAGTCCGTTTGATATATGTAACAACTTGGATTTGAGGGCAAATCCTCTTCAAGAGAAGGGAAATGATGCAGCCCGTGCAGCCTAAGGTTCGTTGATTCGAGACCCGGTGGGTTCCTGTTGGATCGGTTACAAGAGCACGAGTTAACAAGTTCAAGGAGAGTTTGATGGACTTAATCCAAGAAGGGTGGGAGCAAGAGCTGTCCAAGAAGCCCATTGAGAGATTGGACCGAGCAGCCCAAAAGTAGTCAATTTAATTATGACGAATGGGCTTGATGTTTGAAGACTTTTAGTATCTTATTTTGTTAGTTTCTACTTTAATAAGGAGTCATTCTTTGATAAAGATTAGAGTTCATTTTTCAGCCTATATATAGCTTGTATAATTCACTTAAATACTCAAATTTTTGATTTCCAATATATGTGAGTTTTATTCTCTTCATTTGCTCTTCGAATTTCTCGAGATTTGTCAAGTAATTCATTTATCGACGATCAACGAGACATTCATCCTCGCTTGTGTGTCATTCGTCATCCCCGAGTTGCTACATCAACTTCACATCGGGGTATAGGCAACATACTAACCTATATCACTGGGTTAGATTCGAGGTTTTGAGATTTTCCATCGGATTCGCCAAAATCTTCCGTCACAGTGTCATTAGATCTTCGCATCAACGAGGATTGTATCGTGTACTCCATCGATCATTATCGCAATTATCTATGAATCTTGATCAACTCGAGGTTCATTATCTTGAACATATCTAACAGGCTCCACCTCGATCTTAGCAACATCAGATAATTTTCTCTGTGAAATATCCAAATTATTCGAACCATGAAGAAATGACATATTCTCTTAATCAAATACCACATCTCTACTAATAACAATTTTACTGTTACCCAATTCTGTACACCATAATCTGTAACATTTCACTCCTTTCTAATATACAAGCATCACATAGTTGAGAGCCATTGATTCAAGTTTATGTTGTTTGATGTGAGCATATGTCTTGCATCCAAACACCTTTATATGAGTGTAACTACTCATCGAACCATACCATCTTTCATCCGCGCCTTAAATGCTATAGCAGATGATGACATTTGTTAATCGTAAGTCGCAGTGGTAGCAGCCTTCTCCCGTAACTTCATTGTAACCGACTCAAACAACATGCACCTTACTCCATCAAGTATGATTATGTTCATCCTCTCAAGAACACCGTGTTGAGGAGTTGCCGAGAGTTCTACGCTTTAATCCTTTCTCTCTACAAGATTTTGAAAACTCTCCGAGAGAAATTCTAGTCGTTGTCTCGTCTTAAACGCTTCGTAGTCGCACCTTTTCCAACTCCACCTTTCTGCACCAATCCTTAAATATATCAAATGCATCATTCATGTTCTTCAGAATGTAGACCCGCAGCTTCCTTGAATAGTCATCAATAATGGATAAGAAATGTCTCCCTCAACCTGTGGTTTCAGTCTTTGATGGCACCCATAGATCTGAATGTGCATAATCCAGATGTCCATTTGACGTGTGTTTCCCTACACTGAAAGAGTTTTTTTTACTCTTTCCAAGAATACACTGTTCACAGTTGTCAATCCTTACATCATCTACATTTTCAAGAATTCCTTGTTTAACAAGTTCTGCCAGACCCCTCTAACCAACATGGCTAAGTCTCTCATGCCAAAGAAGAGCATCATCTTTGTTAACTATATCAGAACTTCCAATCACAGTTTCAGCAACAAGATGATATAAACTATTTCTCCTCACTCATCTTAAAACAACAACATAATTCTTTAACACATGTATGTATCCATGTTTTGATTGAAAATTATATCCTTTAGCCTCTAGCATACCAATAGATATTAATTGTGGGATAGATCTGACTTCAGAAAGAATCTTTATAGAATTATCATACAATCTCAATTTTACATTGCCTATCCCCTTCACCTTACACACCTTGTTGTTTTCTAGCAGAACTGAACCAAGTTCTTGTTGATTCAGATCTACAAACCATTCCTTGTAAGGACACATATGGAAACTACATCGAGAATCCATTATCCATGTGTTTTCCATGTGTTTATCACCACATTAAGTAATTCAGCATCTCCAAGCTCCTCTGCACAATCCACTATGTTGGGATGCTCTTTCACATATTGCTTCATTTTCTAAGAATAACAATCCTTCTCGAGATGTCCCAAGCTTCTTGTAGTAATGAAAATTTCTTGTTTCTTTATGTTATCTTTCCCATTTCCTTGTCCAAATTTCTTGTTGATGGACCATTCTCGACCTTTTTCGCCTTGAAATTCTCGACATTCAAGCATTCAACGGATGGGTCACTACAAAATACAGCGAATAACGACAGAAAATTCCATCGCAGAGCATGCCGGATCCATCGTTAAAATCGTTTAGCGACGGACTGATGTTGTCGTTGAATCGCTGGTTGAGAAACCCCTAACGACGGATTTTGGTCCGTCGTTAACTTTTTACGATGGAATAACGAAAGAAAGTCCAGTCGCTAATCGACGACCTTTTGAACGGTCGTCTGATTTATTGCGACCGATTAGCTACGGATATGTCCGTCGATAGTTAACGACGGATGCTATCCGTCGTTAGATTCTATTTTTTCTGTTATTTCATATCACATCCCAACTACTTAATCAGGTAATTAGGCCGTGACGTGGGATTAAGAAGGAAATACTGATAATTAATAACGTCAACAATGATCAAAAGATCTCGAGAGACAGATAAGATACCAATCTTTCACAAAAAGGATTCAAATGTTGATGTTCTAAATAGGCAAAATGGAATTGAACAAAGAATGATTTTAAATCCTCACACCACAACAAAGGTTCGAGTAAAGAATAATGGTGGAGGACAGAAAATCCAAACGGAATAATCAATATCAAGAATATACATTTTCAAGTATGCTTCAACAACCATAAGAATTTTTCAAAGGTTTAAAACATGGTCCGACAATGATTCAGATTCAATAGCAAAATATTGAATCCAATTAAAACAATTCTGAGCATTCGAGAAATCCTTGTTCACAGAGCATTGAATATGATCATTTTGTCATAGCAGATCACTTAAACAAATAATGGCCAAAGTTTGGCCATGGAAAGTGTGGCTGAGAATTATGTATAGAGACATCACTCGTATAAAGAAACATGACAAAATCAAATGACCAACCTCAACAAATAAACCACTCATCATGAATCAATACATTTAGAGAAGCTCCTTTGCGCAGCATTCGATTCCAGCATCCTCTTGAGCTCAACCTGCATATTTAGAAATATATGTCATGTGAGTACAAAATGCACCCAGCGGTAATCGCCAAAACATAAAATAAACTTTGCCCTTGGGCTATATACTTGACTTGTCATAACATATGCTTTCATAAATAAATACTTACTTGCTTTCATTCTCATACTATCATATGCATATGCATGTTTCATGTTTGCATGCAACTTTCTTTTCCTTCCCATATCCACGGATTCTTTCTCGCGTTGAGAAGAGACCTCCTTCTCAAACACCTTAACATCACATACCCGAGTCGACCCGGTTCTCAACTACGGTCATACCCGACGTCGGTAAATTCTTTCTTTCTTTTTCTTTCTTTCCTGTGGATATGTAGTGCATCATGCTTATGCTCATGTTCATGCTCAAACATAGGCAAGTTAGTCAACTTTGAAACTTTGCAAGCAAATGCATATCATATCATATCATCTTCTATGCAAAAGCATATTATATCATTTGAAAATATATAAAAGCATAAGCATATTATTATAGAAAATACTTATATACCCACCTGACAACAGTCACTCGGGACTGTACCTTCTATCTTTCACTTCTTTCTTCATCGCACTTGATCCTTCAAGCTTTCTTTATTCTTTCTTGATCCTTCAATCAACGTAGATTGACATAAAAGCCTATCAATAATCAGACAAGAACATTATTCTTATTCGTTGGAACCTATCACATCTCACGCTTAACTCTTTCCAAAGCTAAAATTAGGTTAGGCCATTGCATCCCTTCATGACTAACTCTTTAATAAACTTCAATCTTAGTAAATTATATAACTTGTCATAATCAAAGGAATCCAAGCAACTTATACTTAGACCATCAATGTATAACATTTTATACCTTAACTCAAGGTAATCAAGTGAACCAATTTCACTTATTTACTAATCATAAGTTCACCATTTAATCCTTAAAACATTTTATTAATAAACCAATTTCTAACAAAATTTCGGCAGAGTAACGTTTATAAAATGACTCGCCATATCATACCAAATCTAACCAAATTCATCCCAACTTCACCAATCATCACCATATGTTACAAAACACATTTATCAACTTAAAACAAGTTCAAATTCCTTCATTAATACCATAATCGCTTTATGCCATTCCTTTTTTTCGGGTCAATTAATACAAAATTTTAAAGGTCACACACAATGGACTCGAACTCAGACCTTTGGCCTCGGCATTAACCACTCTACCACTAGCCAACACAAAAAAAAAAAAATTGGTAATTTAACATGAAATTTTAAAGATCACACACGGTGGACTCGAACTCGAGACCTTCGCCCTGCATTAACCACTCTACCACTCAGCCAACACACACACACCGCCTTACGCCATTCCACCACCTATATATGTAATTACATAAAATTTTCAATCTACAATTCATTTAAGTCCAAACAACTCACATTTATACTTATTTATCAACAATGATCATCAATCCATAATTATTCAAACCTTAACCAAGTTCATCACATAAAATCATAACTTTGCACTAAACTTTAATTTTCCAACTTTCACATTTCAAGCTCATAAATTTCCATAAATTCATCTTAGGCATTATTTATATCATAGATCTCAAAATTCATATCAAATACATCAAATAAAATCAAGAAATCAAAGATCATGATAACCCCTTAATTTTTGAAAATAGGGTATCATGTATACTCTCAATATTTTAAATCCATAAAATCTTATAAATTCAACTTAAGCATTATTTATACTCTAGATTTCAAAAATCATATCAAAAATATCAACTAAAATCAACAATTCAAAGATTCCTCAACCTCATAATTTTTGAAAATTATGAAATCATGTAGACTTTCAATTTCTTCCAATTTCTTTTATCAATCATGTTTATTTTCACTTAATTACACATATCTAAACTCAATTTAATCAAATCATAACACATAATTCACATACAAAAATTAGGGTTCATGAAGCTACTTTAATTTCCAAACTTCATGAATTTAAAGAATTAAAACCATAGCTTATATTATTTAAACATCATAAACAATAGGAAATCAATAAACATAACAATAATTAAATAATTCAACCTTAATCACAACATGTAATTTTCGAAAATTAGGGCATATGAGAACATCATGTTCTTCCAATTAAATCACAAAAACTTGAATTAATCAAGGTGTTTACCTTCTTTGGAGTGATTTCCCTTTAATTCCCTTTAATTCCACACATGGATTAAAAATTGAAAATAAATTTTTGTGTGTGCATATGTGTGTGTCGAAAGTTATGAGAAAATGAAGGTGGAGGATGGTTTTAAATGAACAAATTTCTAGAAGGTTCATATGTATATATAGCTTATTTAATTTTTCTTCATTTGTTTTCTTTTCTCAATATTTTTGAAAATTGCATAACCATTTTTCTAAAATTATAAATGTTGCACAATAATATTCTTTGATAGTAAAACTCAATTTTCTCATTAATATAAATATCCAAAATAATTAAATCCATTATTGATTGCAAACCATATAAATATACTTTTAATCCTTTTATATACAAATAATCAAATAATTATTCAATTAATTCATAAATTTTGAAATTCATAGAAATAATTTCCTTCTCACTAGATATAATTAAATTAAAATTATTTAAGCCATTTAATAGCTTAAACATTATTTCATCTCATTTCGTGAATAAATCCCACATTAATAATAATTAATACCATTTCTTTAGAACATTTTCTATTTAATGAAATTTCATCAAAATACATACAATAATAATCATATATCTCACATTTAATCATAATAAAACTCATTTCTAAATAATATCCATTTCTTCGAAATTATACTTCTTTGATTACAAATTAGTCGAATTTCTAACTTATCAAACACTTCTTTATCAATTTTAGGGATGCAATGCCTTTAAGCTCCCTAATTAGGACTTAATTGAGCTCTAATTAGGACCATAAGATTTTTGGGTTACTACATTCCCTCCCCCTTAAAAAATTTCGTCCTCGAAATTTGGTACTTCAGCAAAAACTCAGAGTATTTCTTTCTCATCACATCTTCTAGTTCCCAATTCACTTCTTTTAAACCATGATGTCTTCTTAATATAACTAAAGGAATAATCTTATTCCTTAGTCTTTGCTCTTTACGATCTAGAATAAATTCTGATTTCTCTTCATAGCTCACATCAATCTTGGAAACTATTTCCTCGATGTATGATGTGTTTTCAATCAAATCTATATCGTCAGAATTACTTACACACGATACACATTGTAAATATCGTCGAACTTGGAGAAAATGTAAATCAGAGGCGATTAGCCTAGTCTTCTCAATCGCAGACACCGATAACCCTGGGTCGAGCTTTTCTTTAAATCCAAAACGATGTATTCCTTTGGACGAATATACTTGTATGAAAATTTTATCTTCAACCTCAAGCTTAACTCGATCATTCCGATCTCAGATCGAACTTTGACGATCATGAGTTTCTGGATTCTTTTTCTTGACTTGTCGTACGATTACGACCATTTCTTTATTCGCTTCTGGACTAAGCATCTTTCTTTCTCCAACCGCATCCTTGAAAAGCGGTGATCTAAACTTTCACCATAGAGAGCTTCATCAGGCGCCATAGAAATTGTTACTTGGTAGTCATATCAACACCGATTAAATCTTGCATCCATCTTTTGTCGAAAACTCGTCCGAAACGAGATGTAGACTTGAAGTCTCTATTTGAGGTGATTGAGACGAGCACTCTACGTAAACGTACTATCTCTCGACATATCTTCGAGCTAACTTATCAGCTTTATATGTAATAGAGATAAGGATAAAATGAGTATACTTGTGAGTCGATCCATTATCATCCACGCTTCGATTGAAATAACCAACATGTTTATCTCATCATCTTTTCAATTTTATAAAGAACATAATGCACTAAGCCGTTGAATTCACGATCGATGTCATGACAAATGCTTTTTCTTACTTCAGTTCAGAATCAATCCCTTTCTCTCTCGCAAACATTTTGAGGTAGATACCTTTTCTATAATCCTTCTTCAATCTTAAAAGGTAATGAATCAATAACATGATCGAAAATGAGCACAAGAGAACTACTCCAGAATAAAAGATATCAAGATTAATCACAAAACTATTTTAAGACATCTGGAGTATCAATGAATTAGCTTGAGTCTCTTTTCAAATCTCAATTGAGAAATTTCGTGAACATGAGAAAATAAGACAAACTGAATTGGTATAGGAACCTCAAGAGATACAACAAGACTGACCATATCAATCTATGTTAATAAGAAATATCTCAAGGCGAGATAAAAGTAGTCAACTCAGAAGTAGAAGAATCAATATGAATGGGTTCAATGTTTTCTTCATCATCAGGTATAAAAGAAAAGTTATCAGTCAACTGAACTTAATGAATAACTGAAATGAAGTCGGTCATAGAGGAAAAAGAGTTAGAAAGGGAATTCAAATGTACATAATAATGAAAACTGATAATAGTTAGGAGTTTGGAAAAATTTAACAAAAGAAACGAGAGTTACGTGCCAAAGGATGGTTCAAGGTATTCATGGTTGATGATCGAGATTCAAATTCTCATCAGGTCGTGGTGCCTAATGACCGGATTTGCGATCGCGAGATCGGTCACTAGTTAAAAGGTAGAAACTTTTGGGAAGA
The DNA here is from genome assembly GCA_036937905.1 of Salvia rosmarinus. NCBI lineage: Eukaryota > Viridiplantae > Streptophyta > Magnoliopsida > Lamiales > Lamiaceae > Salvia > Salvia rosmarinus. The sequence continues at coordinate 40,131,416 of CM072813.1, forward strand.
TTCTCATGTCGCTAGCGATTGCTAATGAGATTTCTAGTTTTAGGCGTAGACTTCTCGCAATAATCATGAGTTGGCTAGCGATCGCGAGGGTGATCACTAGTCTTCTTATTCCTTCTTATCTTTAGTTACCGCTTTGCTTGTGCGTCGATCATCACCTTGCCCAGATGCCTTTCTCCACAAGCAATAAAATCGAGCGAGAAATTCGTTCTAAGTAAAATGCTCATCTGATTTTTTTTTTCTGATGATAATAAACGAGACGACGAGAACCGAGATGACAACAACGAGATGACGAAAAATGAGTTGTACTCTTCCAAACTATCTGAACGATTCTCGTTATCAAAGATAAACAATGCTCAGACTTTTGCAGAAAACATATTCATGTTGTTCTGCCTTCTTCTCTCACGATTTCTTTTTAACTCTAGCTCGTAGGGCAAAAACTCACTTCAAGCATACATTCTCATATAACAATTCATTAAAGCATGCACTTCATCATCTTCTATGATAGCCATAATCATCATACTCATAAGCATAATCATAATCATAAGCTCTTATATCATAATCATAAGCTCTTACCTGGTGAGCTAGAGATGATGGAATCGAAATACCGAGCTTCCCTTAGGAACAATATTCTCAAATCAGAATCAAACAACTGATTCCAGATTCTCAAGATAGAGTCAAACAACTGACTCCATAACTCAAATTCTCAAACAAAGTCAACTCAAAGGAATTCATATGCTCAAGATGCACAAATTACACAAGACTCTCAAAGGTTCATGATTTCAAAATTAAAAACCACGCACAAGCTGCACAATGATTCGCAAGGATTTACATGTTCAGAGTTCAAAGCTATGCTCAGCTGTGCAAAAGTTCACAAGGATTCATAAGCTCAGAATTTCAAAACTGTGCACAAACTGCACAAATTTACAAGGATTTCACAGGTTCATGATTCAAACCCGCTCTGATACCATTTTGTCACAGCCCAACTACTTAATCAGGTAATTAGGCCGTGACGTGGGATTAAGAAGGAAATACTGATAATTAATAACGTCAACAATGATCAAAAGAACTCGAGAGACAGATAAGATACCAATCTTTCACAAAAAGGATTCAAATGTTGATGGTCTAAATAGGCAAAATGGAATTGAACAAAGAATGATTTTAAATCCTCACACCACAATAAAGGTCCGAGTAAAGAATAATGGTGGAGGACAGAAAATCCAAATGGAATAATCAATATCAAGAATATACATTTTCAAGTATGCTTCAACAACCATAAGAATTTTTCAAAGGTTTAAAACATGGTCTGACAATGATTCAGATTCAATAGCAAAATATTGAATCCAATTAAAACAATTCTGAGCATTCGAGAAACTTGTTCACGAGCATCAATATGATCATTTTGTCATAGCCGATCACTTAAAAAATAAAGGCCAAAGTTTGGCCACTGAAAGTGTGGTCGAGAATTATGTATGGAGACATCACTCGTGGCAACAAAACATGACAAAATCAAATGACCAACCTCAACAAATAAACCACTCATCATGAATCAATTCATTTAGAGAAGCTCCTTTGCGCAAAGATTCGATTCCAAAGATCCTCGAGCTCAACCCGCATATTTAGAAATATATGTATGTGAGTACAAAATGCACTCGCGGGTAATCGCCAAAACATAAAATAAACTTTGCCCTTGGGCTATATACTTAACTCGCCATAACATATGCTTTCATAAATAAATACTTACTTGCTTTCATTCTCATAATATCTTATGATATGCATGTTTCATGTTTGACATATGCATGTTTCATGTTTGCATGAAACTTTCTTTTCCTTCCCATATCCATGGATTTTTTCTCGCGTGTTGAGAAGAGACCTCCTTCTCAAACACCTTAACATCACATACCCGAGTCGACCTCAAGGTTCTCAACTACGGTCATACCCGACGCCGGTAAATTCTTTCTTTCTTTTCTTTCTTTCCTGGATAGGTAGTGCATCATGCTTATGCTCATGTTCATGCTCAAACTTAGCAAGTTAGTCAACTTGAAACTTTGCAAGAAAATGCATATCATATCATATCATCTTCTATGCAAAAGCATATTATATCATTTGAAAATATATAAAAGCATAAGCATATTATTATAGAAAATACTTATATACCCACCTGACAACAGTCACCCGGGACCGTACCTTCTATCTTTCACTTCTTTCTTCATCGCACATGATCCTTCAAGCTTTCTTTATTCTTTCTTGATCCTTCAATCAACGTAGATTGGCATAAAAGCCTATCAATAATCGACAAGAACATTATTCTTATTCGTTGAACCTATCACATCTCACGCTTAACTCTTTCCAAAGCTAAAATTAGGTTAGCCATCGATCCCTTCACGACTAACTCTTTAATAAACTTCAATCTTAGTAAATTATATAACTTGTCATAATCAAAGGAATCCAAGCAACTTATACTTAGACCATCAATGTATAACATTTTATACCTTAACTCAAGGTAATCAAGTGAACCAATTTCACTTATTTACTAATCATAAGTTCACCATTTAATCCTTAAAACATTTTATTAATAAACCAATTTCTAACAAAATTTCGGCAGAGTAATGTTTATAAAATGACTCGCCATATCAATACCAAATCTAACCAAATTCATCCCAACTTCACCAATCATCACCATATGTTACAAAACACATTTATCAACTTAAAACATGTTCAAATTCCTTCATTAATACCATAATCGCCTTACGCCCTTCCACCACCTATATATGTAATTACATAAACTTTTCAATCTACAATTCATTTAATTCCAAACAACTCATATTTATACTTATTTATCAACAATGATCATCAATCCATAATTATTCAAACCTTAACCAAGTTCATCACATAAAATCATAACTTTGCACTAAACTTTAATTTTCCAACTTTCACATTTCAAGCTCATAAATTTCCATAATTTCATCTTAGGCATTATTTATATCATAGATCTCAAAAATCATATCAAATACATCAAATAAAATCAAGAAATCAAAGATCATGATAGCCCCTTAATTTTCGAAAATAGGGTATCATGTATACTCTCATATTTTAAATCCATAAAATCTTATAAATTCAACTTAAGCATTATTTATACTCTAGATTTCAAAAATCTTATCAAATATATCAACTAAAATCAACAATTCAAAGATTCCTCAACCTCATAATTTTCAAAAATTATGAAATCATGTAGACTTCCAATTTCTTCCAATTTCTTTTATCAATCATGTTTATTCTCACTTAATTACACATATCTAAACTCAATTTAATCAAATCATAACACATAATTCACATAAAAAAATTAGGGTTCATGAAGCTACTTTAATTTCCAAACTTCATGAATTTAAAGAATTAAAATCATAGCTTATATTATTTAAGCATCATAAACAATAGGAAATCTATAAACATAACAATAATTAAATAATTCAACCTTAATCACAACATGTAATTTTTGAAAATTAGGGCATGTGAGAACATCATGTTCTTCCAATTAAATCACAAAACTTGAATTAATCAAGGTTTTTACCTTCTTCGAGTGATTTCCTTTAATTCCCTTTAATTCCACACATGGATTAAAAATTGAAAATAAATTTTGTGTGTGCATATGTGTGTGTGTGTCGAAAGTTATGAGAAAATGAAGGTGGAGGATGGTTTTAAATGTAAAATTTCTAGAAGGTTCATATGTATATATACCTTATTTAATTTTTCTTCATTTGTTTTCTTTTCTCAATATTTTGAAAATTGCATAACCATTTTTCTAAAATTATAAATGTTGCACAATAATATTCTTTGATAGTAAAACTCAATTTTCTCATTAATATAAATATCCAAAATAATTAAATCCATTATTGGATTGCAAACCATATAAATATACTTTTAATCCTTTTATATACAAATAATCAAATAATTATTCAATTAATTCATAAATTTCAAATTCATAGAAATAATTTCCTTCTCACTAGATATAATTAAATTAAAATTATTTAAGTCATTTAATAGCTTAAACATTATTTCATCTCATTTCGTGAATAAATCCCACATTAATAATAATTAATACCATTTCTTTAGAACATTTTCTATTTAATGAAATTTCATCAAAATACATACAATAATAATCATATATCTCACATTTAATCATAATAAAACTCATATCTAAATAATATCAATTTCTTCAAATTATACTTCTTGATTACAAATTAGTCGAATTTCTATCGCTTTCTAACTTATCAAACACTTCTTTATCAATTTTAGGATGTAATGCCTTTAAGCCCCTATTTGGGACTTAATTGAGCTCTAATTAGGACCATAAGATTTTCGGTTACTACATTTCACATCACCAATCCGTCGCCATTCCTCGCTAAATGTGCGAACTGACAACTTATTTTGATTTTGATGGCCGCTACAACAAACCACAAACCACAAACCTGCTTTTCAAACATACCAATTACAAACAAACACAATCCAAACAAAACAATTCCAAACGGTACAATATCAAACAAACCAATTCTAAATGATAAACATTATCATTCTAAATCATAAACATCATCGAAGATAAGTTTTGCAAATAAATGTATTTATCTCTTCATCATACAAACCAAAATATCACGAGGCGGGAAACGGAGCGGCCATGAAGCGCCCAAGGCCTCCTCGCCGAGCGCCAAGAATCGAGCCTCAAACTCGCTTGAACGTCATATCGCGCCTCGCCTCACCAGATTCTCGCCTCGATGCCTCGCCATCGCCGCCGCCTAGTAACTGCCTCAGATTGCTCAAGGCCACCAGATTCGCCTCCATCTCCAATAGCTTTTGATGATAAGCTATGGAATCAGCAGGTTGGGCACTCTCTACCGAATGAGACGACGCTTCGCTCTGTATGTATGTCCGTGATAGAGAACCAGCTCCAAACATCCTATTCTTTTTCTTTAAGGAGCTCCCAAGGATATTTTTTAGAATTTGAGTCCTATCAATTGTTGGTGTCGTCTCATCACTGCCCCTAGATTGGCTCAACTGTGTCACTTGTTCCTCAACCTGTCTCTGTAATATAATTTCGTACAATTATTATTTAATTAAATGTTCGTTGTTGCGCTAACGAATATACTTACCACGATACTCCGAGCCTTCCCGCCTATATAGCTCCCGCCGCGCTGGCATGATACTTTGGAATACTTCCCATCGACCTCCGATATGTCTACTCCACGCCTTTTGCCTATAAATAAGTCAAACAAATTAAATAATTAACAAGTATCACGATTCTTAAATCAATTTACTATATCTAAAACTTCAAAGTACTTATAATCTCTCTCGCATACTCTAATACACAGCGTGAGCCACCCCGATGCTTGACTATCCCAAGACCGCCATCCGGCTCGACATTCTGTTGCGGGCTTGCCGCCTCGCTGACGCCCGTCCGAGCCCAATAATTCTTCCAATTATCTCAATCTCGATCACGGATAAATGGAGGTGGGTTGGGCGAGTCCTTCAGCCGCTTGATCTTGTGAACAAGATCTTTATAGCGTTCGGTGGCCTTTGCGCACCAAGAGGTGTAGAGCCCGCCTCGCCCAACAGATCATCCCAATAAAAAATTTCGCAAAAATATATGATTACAACATCACCGTGTCAAAGGTAAAACATAAATGACTATGTATAAACAACACGGACTCAATTCATCGAAATAAACTGTTGTACTCTGAGACACCATTTTCCAATTGAAGCCGCTTTGTTCATGAATTTACTAATGACTCAGAATCACGCTGCTACATCATTGCTCTGACACAAAGTGCTGCAATTTACAAGAAATAAAGACATCGGAATATTATGATTTATTATAACTGAGACATATAATAGATAACATACCCATTCACAATGGCTATCTTCTTCATCCCCTCCCTCGACGGCACTACACTACTGCTCGAGCTACCCTGGTTGTGAGACAATGCCTCCATAGATTCTTCGAGCCCGACAGGTGATGGCGAAGGAGTATATGAACCTGGATGCCTCCGACCTGATGACGAGGTACCTCGTCCACCCTGAGACATCTGTAAACAAAGGTAAAAAATGTTGTATTAAAATTTCACAAATAATACATATCACAATATTTTTGTGCATACTATAAAATAAAACTTGTTCACCAGATATAATAAATTAAACCCTATTCATCGTCGTCATCATCCAATGTATGATTGTCTTCCGACTGACAATTCAACTTCATCATCCGTATCATCGATGTCTCTTCAATGTCTATGAGTGTACCGTCAGGATGAACTAGTGTCGTGTTATCATCCACAACGACATTAGTAATCGAACCTAATGCATCCTCTTGAAAATGGGGAGGTACATCGGTGTAGAACTCTTATCTGAGACTTTCACATTAGATCGAGCTTTTGATAAGTGATATCGCACAGTATCTTGCTTCTGATAAGGTATATTCTTACACTTCTTACATGGACACTTGATTTTCTCTCCATCCGCGAATAAAAACTAAGCACTAGCGAATTCAATAAAACTTTCAAGTTCATCTCGAAATTCAATATTTAATCCACCAACCGAACTAAACCTCTTATACATCCACTCACGATTGTCATTCATTCTTCAAGCTCCTAATTATAAATAATTAATTAAACATATTCACATTATATCATACATTCAATAATTCAACATATCAATAATCCTATAAATCAACCTACTCACATTAATTATATTCAAATTCATATATTCATATTCATATATTCATATTCAAATTCATATATTCATATTCATATTCATACAATTTAACAATTATATCATAACTGAATATAAACAATATAAACCACAATAAATCCGTCGCTGAACAATTGAATATATATAATTATCAACAAATCATTTAAACCATAATTTATTTCTACTATATCATCAACAAACAATATAATACACAATTAAACAATTATAAACAACAATTATAATTGAATAAATTGAATACAATTAAATAATAATTAAACAATTATAATATAATTAAACAATTATAATAAATAATTAAACAATTATAAACAACAATTACAAATAACAATTAAAACAACAATTATAAACAACAATTAAACCAATTGAATATATTTAAACTTACTAGAGCAATGAGCCACGACGACGACAGAGGAGGTGGTGGCGACGGTGGAGGCACGGCAGTGGCGAGGCGCGACCACAGAGGCGAGAGGCCATGGGTCGGGTCGACGCGGCAGTGAGGAGGCGGCGGTGTAGGCGAGGCACGTCCGGTAGGCGGCATAGGCGAGGCGAAGAAATTAGCGCACGACGTTATGAAATTTGGGAAGAAACCCTTCTATTATGTTTTTCGAACGGCGATTAGCTTACGGACTTCTCCGTAGTTATATTTAAAATTGATAACGACGGACCAACGACTCGTTATTTCGCCATTGAAATATTAATCACGGACTAACGACGATGTTTCACCGCTGAAATTCTCGTGAAAAAAATAAAAAACTAATGTCGACGACTTGAGTAGTTCTTCGTCGTTATATTTAAAACCGATAACCACTTGCTCTTTCCATCGTTGAAATATTAATGACGGACTAACGACGCCGACTTCACCGTCGAAATTCTCACTAAAAAATAAAATTAATATTAACGATTTAAATAGTTTCCGTCGTTATAATTATCTTCGAATAAAATATTTTAAAATATTATTAAAGACGGATAAAATCCGCCGTTAAATTAAGTGCAAAATAAAAAGTAAAAAATCCGTTAATCTAACGACGGATCAGCGACGGTCATTACGTCGTTAAAAGTTCGTGCGAGATATTTCCGTTGCACGCCGTCGCTGATTCGCTTGTGATCCGTCGTTAATAAAAAAATTAAATTGCTTGTATTCCATCGCTAATCCGTCATTGCTCGGGCAGTATTTTTTAGTGTATGGTCTTGCTTCATTAAGCTTCGAACTCCTTCGCTTTAAAGCGCATTCTACTTCCTCCGTAGATACCAGATTCTCCTTCCAAACAAAGATATCATCTTTCAAGTGTTCGAAAGATTTAGTCAGAGCATTCTGGAGAATGATGGCTTTATCTTCATCTTCAAGCTTCACATCAATATTCTCCAAATCATCCAAAGATTTGTTAAAATCTTCCAACTGCTCTCATATTCCCCTTTCTTCCGTAAACTTATATGCATACGACCGTTGCTTCATGTATAATCTGTTGGCAAAGGATTTGGTCATGTACAGATGTTCTAGCTTCATCCATACACTTGTTGTAGTGGTTTTTGAAACCTCCTCAATACTTTGTCACTAGGAGATAGTATTATTGTACTATGAGCCTTCTCCATGATCTCCTTCTTCTTCTCTTCTGGAACAGTCGCTGCGAAACCTTTGTCGCCCTTGAGTGCATCTACCAATCCTTGCTGTGCAAGCAGAGCTTTCATCTTGATTCGCCAAAGACCGAAATCATTTTTGCTGGAGAACTTCTCTGTTTCAAATCTTGCCGAAGACATTGTGGGTTCGTTCCCGCATACGGCGCCAATTGTTGAGATTTTATACAATAAAGTAAGAAAGAAACGACGCAAAATTTTACGTGGTTCGATCAAATTATCTACGTCCACGGAGGGTAAGCTGAAAGTTTATTAGATAACCGGAGAAGATAATTGGAATCGATCGGAACCAAGAAAGAAATACAATACACGATCTCTCTTCCCTTAACTTCTCTCTAATAATTGTGACAAGGCGAAATGCTATCACCGCTGCTCGCTGGGTTCTTTATTCACATATCCACTAGTCTATTTATCAAACTAGATCTCATAATCATCACCGTAGAAATTAAATCGGTGATAAAGAATGACTGTGATTAAACCAAGTGTACAGACATATATCACTGTACTGCAACCAACTCTCTGAAGTATAGCAAGACTTTGTCAAGATTCTGCTCCTTCACCAAATGTCGATGCCAATAGTCACCACAACAGTTAGTTGCCAAATGTTTGATGCCAACTCCTGGTCGTAGCCAGCTCTCTACCGCAGCCTCCCGCCAAGTCCGAAGCCAAATCTCCGCCAAGTCCAACTCTTCGCCAAGAATAACTCTCCTGCCAACAGCCAACTCTCTTACCTGGAAGCACTCTTTGTAGTCACAACCACTTACAGTATTAGCATCATTTACTCTCCTTCAGTGCATCATCCCAAAAGTATGACGAGGTTTCTGTGTTGAAGTCTGGCAGTTAAGATAACTTCGTTCTTGAACTCGTTGAGACGTTATTGCTAAGTACTTGATAATCTTTTGATGGCTATTTCTTCTTCCACCGACAAGTTCCCATGCTTAGAAAATGTCAACATGAGAATCAATACAAAGTAGTTTTTATGATCACCTACTCATTGTGATGAAGACTGGGCCAAAGCCTCATTCTCCAATTAAATTCTCCCTAGAGAAGTCATTAGTTGCGGCCACAATTGTATCAAACTTGAATAGTGGTAATTCTAGATCTTCATAGTGAACCTTCGAAGCTGTAAAAGAACAAGAAAATGCAGTAATGTTCCGGTTCGCTTAGTATGAGCAACTACTCTATTGTAAGGGGGCATCTAATCTATTATTCAGGAACGTCAATGTATATTATTGACTATTTTTATCTTTAATTCAAGGATTTCTCTAATCATATCTCTTTTATTGACAATTTTTATCTTTATTTCAAGGATTTCTCTAATCCTATCTCTTTTAGTTGGATATGAATCAAATAAGTTATCTGAAATTGTTGAAATTATCAAGGGCCTTACAATATTTTAAAATTGTTACTAAATACTTCATTCGCTTATCGAACTTGACTCAGATTCCTTTTGAGTTGTTCAATCCAACTCGACTCATTTTCTTTTTAAGAAACAATTATCTCTTTAAAATGTATGGATCCTACCTAATTTTTATTCTTTATACTATTCTTCTAAATAATCATGTCGAAAAATTGAACAATTTTCAAAAGGATAAAGGGAATAATACGTAAGTCTATATTATTTTTATCTATTTAGATTAATCATGAATAGTAAACTCCCCTAAAAGCTAAAAGCTGAGCATGAATACCAGTCCTCTTTCGTCTTGTCATCAAAAGTATTACTCCAACACAAAGCTTACGGAAAGAACTCCAGATGTAACTAATATCGCTATTAGTTTTGTAGGTCTCTCATTCTCTTCAACTCCTACTCCTCCTTATTCTTGTCGAAGTTGGTGGTAGCGCCTACAAGAATAACAACATATTAAACTCATTCTGCTTCGGGACTTCTAGAATAAAAAAAGCAAAAAAAAAGGATTTTAAAAAGAAATCTTGTTTTTAAATAGGATATGGAGCTACTAGGTTAAGGTGAAAAAAAAAAGATTAAAAAGTAGACTTACCTATTTCTGACATTGGTAAGGCGGACATACAAGCTGCGGTTACTATCTACTCCAGGAAGTTCTCTGATATCAATAAGATCCCCTAGCCTCATCATGCAGCCTCCGTCATCAGTTATGTACAGACTAGCAAATGCTGTGCAATTGCAGTTTTTAAGCACTCAGCTTTACATTCTGCAAGCCTCGTGTTAGTATCTAATCAAACTTAAACATATCAGGGTGTTTCATCCCTCCAACCTCCGAGAAAATCATTTCCACCCTGGCAATTCAATAGCTTAGAACTTATACAAATCCCTTCAAAGATTCACATCTTTGCATATTTTAGTTCTACAGATGCCATATATACCACATTACATCTGTCTTGTGGAATGTGTACACATGATTCCACTCATCTCTTCGCGAATTCATAGTGTAGAGCTGGATTGAACCAAATGGGTTTAGTTCCAATCTTGTGGAAATCGAGCCGTCATAAGGCCTTGTGGCAGATATTAGCCTCCATTGTCTGAAAACCAAGTCAGCTCCCAATATGGGACCCCAAAAGATGGAAACTGATATGGAATAAGTACCATACACGCTAGCTCGTCACAAATAAAATACGCGGATTGACCAAGTGCACCATATATGGTACAAGGACGCCAGAACAACAAGATAATCAAAGAAAATGGACCCATGAAATTGGGGCCCCCAAAAAAACCAACATCTATAAGCCCAGAGCCGTAATCCCCGACAACAAAACGACACCATATGTGTCAAGTGTGACAAACAAGAGGACTCATATCTCCTGGATAGAGTTGAACTCTTATAGATAGATCTAGCCCAAGTAAAACAAACAGCAGCCTCAAGGATCTCGTGATAAATCCTATTCCTAAAAGGATTCGGATGACCCCAGCGGATACCATATCCACACCTATAAATACTCTCACCATGAAAGGTTCAGGTACGCAATCTTAAGCAATCAATAAGCTTTAAGCACAATACACATCGACTTGAGCATCGGAGTGTTCACCGAGGTCCCTCCATCCTATTTATTTTAAAGGTGGCTTTATCCTTACACCATCCGACTATCCCATACGACATTCCCGTTTCTCGTTTATCGTCATTATTCTCACCATTACCACGAGGTATGTCTATTTTCATAATTATTTATTAGATTTATAAGTTGAATCTATCAGCTGGCACCGTCTGTTGGAAACAATTATCTTAAGCTCTTACGTTGAGGTTTCTCGCCAACGTAAAAAATTAATGTGTCCAAATACATGAAAAGCTCCATGTGGTGATTATCGATTGTCGATCTTAAATATGGTGCGCGAAAGATCCTTATGCGTAAATAAATATTATAAGATCTTACGAGAGACCTGTCACCACGAGAACGAGGTATGCATACTACGAAAACAAGAGCTTTATAACTTGAGTATGGCCAGAGAACAACTCAGGAACTCGGAGAAAGCAGCCCTCACCCCACATGGAGGCCAGAACCTTGTACCCTATCAAGAGTCAGCCATAGGACAAGGATCCACCCCCCATAACGTCTGATATTATAGCTGCGGTAGTAAGGATGCTCCTGGAAGAAGTCCTAAATGCTAGAGGACTTCCTGCAGCCAATACAACTTTGCATTTATCGATAAGAACGGATAGAAAAAGCTAAGCAACGAGGGGTCACCAAACCAAAATCCTGTCAACCTAGATAAGAGACAAAACTCGATCGAGCAAATTCAGAATACGCCAATTGTCTTTCACGGAAGAAAATGAGGACACCAGCAAAGAATATAAGGTTGAGGCTAATCCGTATTAACAAAGACGGATCGTACACCAAATCTATCATACCTAGTATGTGGGAGCAACAACAAAAATTATTACACCAGCAACAACAAGAGATGAGAGACATGAAGGAAGAACTGACTCATCTCAGAAACAACAAGAAGAGATGTCTGTATAAGAAAGCCACCAAAAAAGACAAGATGAAAAAGACTATGAATTGAAGATGAAGGTATCCCATATAAAAAGAACTTTGGACACGGCATAAAAATAGTAGTCGATGCCTTTCTCGATAACTATACATACAGACCTCTTACCTAAAAACTTCAAGCACATCAATCATGAGTATCATGGTGTCACCGACCCTCATGAGCACTTGATGAGGTTCGAGAATATTGACCAACTATATCAATATACTGACAGAGTAAAATGTAGAGTTTTCCTAACCACACTCGTGGGTTCAGCATAAGAGTGGTTCACATAGTTGTCGCCTCACTCCATACACTGCTTTGAGGACTTAAAAGGAGTTTTCCTAAACCAATTCGCGAGCACACGCCGATCAGCTCACGGAAGGCACCAGCTATGGTCAATAATACGAGGGAAAAATGAGACCTTGAGATCGTATTTAACCAGATTCAATACAGCGGTACTGAAATCATAAGAAATAAAGTCTGCAGTAAAAGTTGATATATTTACTCACAATTTAAAGCGTGGGCCTTTGTTTGCATCCTTAATCAAGAGGCCATCGAAAAGTTGGAAGGAGCTGTTGTCTCGAACGAACAAGTTTATATACTTGAAGGATGTTGTTCTAGAACAACATGTGGAAAGTACTGCACTGAAAGGACTGCTTAAAACTAAGAATGGAGAGAGAAAAGAAAGAGGGAAAAACTACTTAAGTTCTTGCGCGCAAAAAAAAATATCGAGCACTAACCGCTAGAAAAAATACTTGAGCAAGGTGTAATGCGGATCTTCCTAGCCAAGGTCCACTACTTAACAAAACTCGTGGCTAGAATTCTAAGTTGTGAAGATCTACCGAACATATCAGAACTAACCCCACTAAAAAACCCTAAAACAGGTGTAGGTAAAACGAGACAATCACTCAAACTCCTCTCAACCAATTTTAAAACAACTGCTTAAAACAGGCAAAAGAAAAATTAAGGGGAATGAATGATAGAGAAAACACAAACACAAGTAAAAGCCAGAAGCGGCATCATTACAAAAGCCAGAAGCGGCATGATTAAAAAAGCCACAAATATACTATTAAAAGTAGTCCATGGAGTATATGCAAACATAACTGGGTAAAGAAAAGCATGGAGGTTTGGCAACAACGAGATAGTAATGGCTGAGATGACCCAAGGAAAATTACATGCTAAGACTAGTTGATATGATCCTCGATGAATCGAAGAACACTCGCCAACGGAAGACTCCAACGAACGGATAGAAGAATGGAATATCCCAAAACCTCCGAATCTAACTCACTTAAATGACGTAGGTCGGTATGTCGCCTGACCCCAACGTGATGTTGATGCAAAGAACTCTGGGACGCCGAATGACACACAACGAGGGATGATTTGACTCACCGACACGCCGAATTGAATTCGCCTCGCACAATCAAGAAGAACTCGAAAACTCTCAAGAGAGAATAAAAACTCACGTTTATGATTAATGATAAGCTGCCCAAAAACGTCTCAAACAAAGCCTTATATAGGCTGCAAACCCTAAGCCCGTAAAGGAAAACGAATTAAAAACCTAACTTATTCATCAGCCAACTAAGCCCATAAATTCGAAAATAAATATCCAAAGGCTAACGGGCTGAAAACGAATAAAACAAATAAATTACAATTCTTCAATCTTGGCCCACTCGCATTCAAGAAGATTAATTAGGCTCGGGCCCACCGCACCATCATCTCCAATGGGCTTCTTCATCAACTCTGTTCCCAAACTTCTGACTAGCCCATCAAGCTCTCCTTACCCATCAAGCTCTCCTCGAACTTTAGCTCGACGATATGTAATCGCCCAACAAGAACACGCACCGGTCCTAACCAACGACCTTGGGCGCATCATTCCTCCTTCAAGAGGATTTGTCCTCAAATCCAAGTCGTCACCTACATCAAAAGGGCTCAAGTCGCTACATCGAAAGAGGCACTAACAAGATAATCACCGGCAGTCCAACTTGTAGCATTATCATTAATGCGCCCAACACTAAACGGTCCATCGCCTTGAAGAACTTAGAACGTCACGAACTGGAACCTCTCTTGCGATATGCAGCCAAACCCAATCACCGGTTCAAACACCACCTTACGACGCCTTGTTAGCTTGTTCATGCGATCGCCCGCCGCCTCAATGTTCTCCTCGCCTCTCATGGATCCGCTTAACAAAATCATCCATTCTCTCGCCATCAAGATTAGTATGTTCTTGCATAGGTAAAGGAGACAAATCCAATGGAGTCAACGGATTAAAACCATACACAATCTCAAATGGATAAAACTTAGTAGTAGAGTGAATGTAACGATTATATGCAAACTCAACATGTGGCAAACATTCTTCCCAAGACTTAATGTTCTTTTATTACGGCTCTAAGCAAAGTCGACAAAGTTCTATTAACTACCCGGTTCGACCATCGCTTGTGGATGACAAGTAGTAGAAAACAATAATTTAGTACCTAACTTACACCACAATGTCTTCCAAAAGTAGCTCAAAACTTAGCATCACGATCGTAAACAATAGTCCTAGTATACCATGCAATCTAACAATCTCACGAAAGAACAATTCACCATACGAGATGATCATCGATTTATGACATGGAATGAAATGTGCCATCTTAGAGAATCGATCAACAACCACAAAGATGGAATCCCTACCACGCTTACTCCTAGGCAATCCCAACACAAAATCCATAGAAATATCAATCCAAGGTGCAGTAGGAACATGCAATGGCTTGTACAACCCATGGGAACTAGTTCTAGACTTAGCTTGCCTACATGTAACACAACGACCACAAACTCTCTCAACATCACGTTTTATATGAGGCCAAAAGAAATGTTCATGCAAAACAACTAAGGTCTTAACAATACCAAATGTACCATCAATCCCCACAACGAGACTCAAGCAATAACAAATCATGCAAAGAGCATTTAGAACACACAACTTATTCTTCCTAAGAAGATAATCATCATACCTAAAATATTCTCCACTAGCGTATCGCTCACAAGCTCGATATATCTCACCAAAATCAACATCATTCGTGATACACACCTTAATGCACTCAAAACCAAGCAACTTAGCATCTAGAGTAGAGATCAAGGCATACCTCCGAGAAAGTGCATCACCACCACGCTCTCTTTAACTTGATTATACTTGACGACGATGGAAACGCCTCAATGAACTCGCATCCACCTAGCATGCCTCTTGTTCATCTTGTGTTGCCCTTCAAATGCTTCAACGACTCATGATCGGTGTGAATGACAAACTCATTGGCCCACAAATATTGCTGCCACGCTTGCAATGCTCGACCAGCAGCATAACTCCTTATCATACGCTGATAGCTCAACGTTGCTCCATTCAGCCTTCTCAAGCACGCCACCGGCCGCCTCTCTGCATCAACACCGCACCAATACCCACACCAAGCATCACATTCAATCTCAAATGACTTAGAAAAGTTAGGAAGAGATAATACCGGGCGTGAGTCAACTTGTGCTTCAAAAGTTAAACACATCTTCGCGCCTTTCCCCACTTGAACTCCACGCTCTTCTTGATCACTCCCACATCGAGGTACAATAGTACCAATCCCACAAACCTCCCATAGCTAGCAAGCCCGTGGAAACCCTAACTTCTCCAATGGTTTTCGGCTCGCCACTCTTGAATAGCCCGAATCTTCTCCTCATCAACTTGTACACCCCGCACTAACAACAAAACCAAGAAACACGAGTTTGTCCGCATAAAAGACGACTTCTTAAGATTAGCAAACAACCTCTTTCCTAAGCGCATCTAAAATAGATCTCAAATGCCTCATGCTCATCATGACTCTTGCTATACACTAAGATATCATCAAAGTAGACAACTACAAACCCGCCAATATAAGCACGCAAAACATGATTCATAAGACGATAAACGCATTTAGGTGCATTAGTCAATTCAAAAGGCATAACTAACCACCATACAAACCAAATTTAGTTTTAAAAGCGCTTCCACTCATCACCCTCTTTGATTCGAATTTGATGATAACCACTTCTAAATCTATCTTAGAAAACACACAAGAACCATGCAACTCATCTAACATATCATCCAGACGAGGAATAGGATGGCGATACTTTACCGTGATATTATTGATGGCTCAAG